>JAJJMA010217061.1:0-13796 GCA_023529015.1 Papaver nudicaule | reverse complement strand
TGTGATCCTGTATTCCGCTGCGCTAGGGGTGCCAATTTCCCCAACAACTCAGACCACCTGTTCCTTCATTGTTGCTCAACTCGGTCCGTCAAAGGAAAAAGTCTTTTTCTCAGCTCCCAATTCACAAGTCACAACCCCGTTTTCTTCCTAACTCCTTCAAATTTGAGGATTCATGGGTTCTACAGAGTTGGGCAGGCCTTTCGTTCTGGCAGCGATCTTTTTTTTGGACAATATGATTCCACAGTTGATGAAGGTTCTAGTGCTGATGATGTAGCTTCTTTTCCTTCTCTTCTCATCCATTAGTGGTTTTTCTTTCTGCCCGTTAAGACACTTTCTCCGTATCAAACTTTAGCGCAAGTAATGTACCCACCGAGAAGCTATGGGTGCAAATGTTATGCAAGTGAAGAACCAGAATGAAATAAAAATAGGCTAGAGCCTTTAGACGTGCAAGATGTTTTGCCACTTTTGAGGAATCTTATTGACGGAATCAGTCTTTCTTTTCTTATAGTATGTTCAAATTCGGCTTGAAATTATCCATACCAGCAGGCAACACCATTCTGATTCAGTATTTTATAGATGGAGTTGTGCGCCACCACTATTGCCAGGGTAACCACATGACCTACAAGCTAAGACCTATTAACCCTATAAATACATGATCTATTCTCTCATTGATCTAAAATCTTTCATAAAGTTACTTACTTTCCCATCAAAGCTTAATCATGGCTATGACTCGAGCCATATTCGTTCTAGCTTTGTCATTCGCCCTTCTTGCATTGTGCGTTGCGGCCTATAAAGGTGATACTGCTGATAGTACCGGTGAATCAAAAGGTACAAATTATGTTCAAGGTGGATCAGGAAGTGCAACCGTTCATGCGAGTATCATGACAGCCATGCTTGCAATACTTGGAGGTGCACTGATCCATGTTTGACCAACAAATTACAAGTTATGTACATGTTTATCATTTTGTGTTGTCAAATTGAAGTATTTGTTACCTACATGTATTTTGAGTTGATTGAATAAAATTGTCCTTGTTAGGCCGCTTCCTATGGGACACAAAAAACACAAGTTATCAGTGTTTTCGTCGGCTATGGACCTAGCAAAGAGGCAAAACGACGTTGCAAAGTTGCAAATTTGCAACTTTGCAACGTGAGATAGAATTAGTATCGTCGATGGAAATTCCATCGACAGATGGTTTTTCCATTGAGATCGATGGAATTTCCATCGACGATGGTTTTTCCATCGATAAATTCCTAAACTCTCCTACTTTTTAGTTAAACAAATCCTTTTTAATTAAAATCTGGTCCCACATATATACTTATCTAGTTTTTTAAATCTTTTTTTATTATTTGGTCCCACAAAATATCAAATTTGCTAGTTTTCCCACTGCCCCATTTTTGGTTTACTAGGCCACGTGGGATTGCAAAACCTTTGTTTTGCTTGGCTCCATAGGAACCGGCCTTAGCTGCTTGCGTATCCGTTTATTGAGACTCTAATAATATAGAGTACTTCCAAATCCCACCGAGAATCGGTACATCAATGTTAAAATGTCTACACCGCTATATAAGATACTTGAGTGTTTTTTTTTCCTGTTCATGTTGGGCAGAACTTAACAAAGAAAACGAAGAGTTATTCAGCTCGTCCACCTGAGCACTTCAAATAAAACCTGGAATCGCGACCTGGAGATAAATCTAAATGGTTTGCCATGGACTTTTAGAATCATTAAGATTCTAAAAGTCTCAAGCCTCAGACGAGCTGTTATATCTTGAAGGGAATTAATTTCATCTCCTTATCGTATAAATTAATTCCCAACAAGATATTTCTCAAGTAATTGTATTGTATTGTTATATCTTGAAGGGAATTAATCTTAAGTCTTAAAGACTCATACAAGACAAGTAACTGCGGTTAGAAACAAGCACAAATATTTCGCATCTCCCTCCGCTACTTTTGCTATTTTTGTTGGCAATTTAAACGATTTGTTTTAGAATTAACAATTTAAACGATTTGGAAACCAGTAAAGTCCGTCAGAATATACTGGTTTTCATGTTTTTTTGAGTAGTCAACTCTGCTGCTGGAGCAAGGGTTATGAGTAGAGTGCTTTTACACTCTATCACTTTCATTTTGAAAGAGGGATTTAGCGAAAGTATGTAAAACTGACCATAGGTGGCGAAAAATAAGTGTCTAAACGGTTAAAGTGTAGCCGCTTGAAAAAAGCTTTAATTAATTAACTAATGTTTTAATCTTGGTGGCGCAGCATGATTGGCCACCTAATCCTAAAATCACGTGATTGTGGGGTAGTATTACAGTTTTAGAAACGGCTGATGTATTATAAATGAAACGGCTAATGTTTTATTAATTTCTTTATTCTCCTTTTGATACAAACAAACGGCTAATCTTTAGCCGTTTTTGATTTTTTTTTTTTGGAGCAGCTAATCTTTAGCCGCTTAGAGTAAATTTTCACCCATTCTTTCATATGAAAGAGTACCTGATAGATTTTGGGGGGGAAATGGGTGAAAGTGGTCCATTCTCTACCCATAGTGGAAGCAAATTTGACAATTTCATTGAAAAGAAATTTCATTGAAAAGACACACAAAACGCGTGTGAGTAAATACAACTTAAAACGCACTAAAATTCTAACAAAGAGAATAGCACAACATAATCTCTAGCAATGACAAAAGCACACAAGAAAGAACTAAGAACTTTAGACAACAAAGAGCAATACCACTACTTCAAGCTTGCAAATTAAACCAAGAACTCTAACCACTTCAATGCATCTCGTCAAGATCCTTTAGATTTAAACCCTTGTGATTCTTCGCAAGATCACCAAACATCTTTCGACGATTTTCTTCGAAGATGGAAAACTTAAGCCCCATTCGCAACCAAAATCTAAGAGTTTGTTAGTTGAAATTTCATTAGGAGATGCAATCGATTTTGGAACACAATTCTTTTGTGCACTCAAAGTGCCATTTGGGAAAAGAACCGTCGCTTTAGACTTACGACTCACTTTTTTGTTAGATACCAAACTTGGTTCGGACAAAGTTGAATTTTGGATGCTGACCTCCGAGTCTTCCACAACCAACGCCGAAGTTGCAACTCCCTCCTCATCTTCAAGACCAAAGAATTTATTTTGGTTTTCAAAACCAGGTGGAATGGATGGATCGGTAGAAGTAGAGCTTGCTCCTTCAGTAACCTGAACAGGAATATTATTCACCTGTTCCTTTTAGAGTAGGTTTTCCAATTCTCCGCATCTTTTTGAGAGGATAACTCCACAGTTCCCTCTCTTCCGTCTTGCATCTCACCAATGGGCAAGTTAGCATCAACACAAGCAATCTCCTCATTTCCTTGCACCAAGGAATTTCCATTCTCTAAACTCTCACCCATTACCTCAACACCTATCTTCTTGACTTTTGGAACCCATACCATCTTGCTTACCTTTGGACATTTAGCATTCGAGTGTCCAAAAGTGACACAAGTCTCACATCTAGGAGGTTTCTAAGTATACTCAACTGAGACCTTAAACTCTTTGCCATCAAATACCACTGGAATGAAATCAGGAAAATCACTGTTGGCTTCCATTTCCATATATACTCTAGCATACTTCATTCTTGTTCTTGCTAGAGTGAACTTATCAGAAAACAAGGGAACTCCAACAACACTAGCAATCATGCTCAAGCCTTTTGCATTCCATAGATGAGTTGGAACATTTCTCAAATTCATCCAAACCGGAATGGTCTTCAATTCCATAATATCTTGCTCTATGAAGAGTTGCCAAGGACGAATTAAGAATAACCTCTTTGCAATAGTAATGGAACCAAAATCCATGGCGGCTATTCTATCTTCCTCCAAATCAAACTAAAAAAAGAACAATAAGTCTTCATGAAGCGATAATCGAAATTTTCCTTTGAGCTTCCAAGCATTTTCCATCGTTTCCTTGACAAAATTGAAATCAACTCTACTACTACCCACAAAATATCCAACCAAAAATTTCTCACAAACTCTAAGTTCATCAACCAAATAGGATGGAGAGATGATGGATTTCGACTTACTATTAATCGATTGAGGTTTGTGGAATGATAGCTTGCACGAAGAATCAAAAATTTCACACCCATCTTTGTTTTCCCCAACTAAAGCATTTCTCCAATTTCCAATTTTAGGGTTAGGGTTTGTATTTCCACCCTTTTCCCCAATCTCCGACGAAATAGTGTTGCTACTATTACCTACTTCGTCACTGACCTTCTTAACTATATTTAGACCACCCTTAGCTCCAAATGAAGAAGACATTGAGTTCAATGGGGGAAAATCCTCCAAGCCATTGCAATTGTTTGTATCCATCGAACACACTACTCACAAGCAATAATCACCAACAAAATTATCTCAATCATGTAGAGGAGGGAAAGGAGAATCGAAAGCAAAAAGAATCATTGATTTTGGTGAAGAGATTAAAGAGAAATCTAAGATTTAAGTTTGAAGAAGATGAGTATTTTCAAAATCTCCACAATCATTCTTCTCTTTCTCTCTCCTAACTCATTGAGTTGATGATATGTGCAGATACATCCACAATCTGAATTATAGTTTTCAAAATGAAACCTTGGGTCTTGAAGTGAATGCAGTCATAAGCTTTTTGATTAATGTCATCGTTAATAATTTATCTATTTTACCTTATTTTAGCGCACATTCCAATCAGGAACGAGAGAGTAGCTTCCAAATCACTCTGGAATATAATGTTATATCCACTCCAGTGAGTTGCCTATTGGAAAGCTACCACAACTCCTCTCAACTCGAGTTGCTCTCTGGTTTTACAACTGCAACTCTCTTGTATTTCCTGCTTCAACAGATTTAGTCAGACCTATTTCTGAAGTTGTATGCACATATTCAACACTACAAAAATATACTCCCTCCGTTTCAAAAAGATAGGCACGTTTGACTTTTTTTTCGAAAATTAAGGAACTTAATGAACTAACCATTTTTTTTACTTGGCATATAGTTGATTTTCTAATGAAATGTAGCAGAGCAGTAAAAGGAAAAGGAAATATAACTCCACAAAGTGAGAAGTGATTGACTACATGTTCATTACATGTCTATGACACTAGCTTTCGACGTGCACGATTGTAACTTTGAAAAAACAGAAAAATCAAATCTTTTGAATTCAACGATTCTTGTAAATTATTATATTCTAACTCACAAAACATAGAAAAGAAATGAACTTAATTTGATTGGTATGACTTGTATTTTGGCGATATGAACATAAGTTTAAGGTCAGCACGACATTGATTTGTAAAGGTTGAGGGCCACCACTACTAGTACAAGTGTACATACAACAAGTAAGTTAGAACGTTAACCCTGAAATCTGTTATAAATGAAGCCTTCCTTTGATCTTTTCATCTCATTCCTACAATTCTATTCTTTCAGTGATCCATAGATTTGTCATACATATATAGGAATCAACTATTATCAGATCAAATTAGAGCTTGATCATGGCTGTTACACGGTCCATATTCGCTCTAACCGTCTCCTTCGCCCTAATTGCCATGTGCATTGCACAAGCACCTTCACCTGCACCTATCCCGGCTGACATCCCACTGACTCCATCACCATCACCATCTCCAGCAGCTCCAACCCCACTGAGCCCAATGAGCGCACCAATAATGTCCCCACAGGCTCCACCAACAATGGCTCCAACTCCAGCAGCTCCGACTCCGTCTCCCTCTACCACTCCATCCGTTATTGTTATGCCATCTGGACCATCACCGTCACCAGCTGGCATTGCAGCCGACGCTGACACCGGGTCTGCAGTTGTTCAGGGAATAAGCAGCTTAACTTCTATGCTTGCATTGCTTGGAGTTGGACTAATCTTTGCTTAATTTAATCACTATTACAAGTCATGCTTATGTGAAGGTTTATATTTGAATCTCGGTCATAATTTATGGCGGGAGAGGAAGATGTTTCTTTTTCTTTTTCCAATTGATTGTTTGTTGTATTTTTTGATGCAATTGTTGCTTGTTATATGTACCATCTCTCGTGAGGTTCGTGAATAATAATGTATTCGTTTGTTTTTGTCTTAATCAGTGTAATGTGGTTAGCCGCTAACATTTATATTTTTTTTATTGGTAAAGGTGAAAATAGATTGATCGAGCTTACTAGAGGTAAGTAAAAGAGAGCTCGAACAGTATACAACCCAAGTCAACAGTCACAAAGACTGACAACACCCAAACAAAGGAAAATGTAAACTCCTTTAAACATGATTGAATCCAAAGATATCCGTTCTAGTTCATTGCATTTTGACGAGATTGATGATAGCGTTGAGGCCCACACAACACTTTCAAAGATTAGAGAGATTCTGTATTTCCAGATCTACCAACAAATTGAAGCAGGATGAACATGCCATAATTTTTTTCCTACCGGATAAACGTCTATATCTAAGGTTAATTGCTAATTTGTTTGGATGGAGTAAAGTAAGATGAATAATTAACCTACCTAAATTTGGCCCCATGAATGAGTATTTGGTTCCATGAAAAAATAATTCCGGTAGATATTATATAATAAAATCGAAAAACCCCTTATAAAAGAAGACTGTTTTACCCTTTCTCAGTTAGTTGTTAATTAAGTGATTAAAGTCTAAATAAAATTAATTAGTTTTAATTCTCATATGTAAAAACAAGATTAAAAATGATCAAACAGTATTAAACATGAGAATCACCCAATTTTTTCCCCAAAATCTTGAATCTGAACAATGCACAATCGGTCTATATATATACATTTAAGCCGATTATTCTTGAGTTCTCGGACAATCGGTATATATTGTTACCCAAATCCGTCGATTGTTGTTAGTCTACCCAGAAATTTAAACAAACCAATCGGTGCATTTATACAAACTATTAAACCGAAAATATTAATCTAAATCGTTTTATAGTATTAAGGGATATAAAGAACGATTATGGTAAAAATAGGTAGGGAAAACAGATATTTGATCAACCATTAACCGGTGTATCTCAGAATAATCATCTAACGATTTAAGAAATCAATTTTTTTTATCGGTAGTTAAAACCAAATATAGGGAACGATTATTGACTATCGCCAGACAATCGTTCGATATATACAATATTATAAACCGATTCTGCACAGTTTTTGAGTAATATTTAATCACGACTGTTCGATATCATAAACCGTGTGACTTTAATTATGCCAGTACACTGTATGTACACGGTATGTCCACATACTTGCATGTATGCCAAGCGTTTTTAGTGAATTAAATCCCAATAAATCTTAATAAAGGGCCTTTAGGTTTCTTTTGGGTTATAAATAAGTTAGGTTATTAGAGAGAAAGCATCAGTTTTTATTTTCTAAAATCATCTGAGAATAGAGAGATATAGAAGTTTTAAGGTTCAACAATGGCTGTCAGGAGTGAGTTGCAGATATTGTTGCAGAAAATGTATGATGCTTTGGATGAATACAAAGAAGAGGAAACCGCGAGGGCTGAAAAGGAAGGTGTTGATCCAATAAGAATGTGGAAAGTTGGTGGCTTTTTGGTGAACATTCCTGGTCTTAAGATGAAGATCAATGACAGTTTTGATTCGGTGAATATTGAGAAGAAGTTGGTCCGCTTCTTTGTCGATCATTCTGAGGAGTTATCCCAACCCAATTCACATCTCTGTCTTATTATTGGTGAATTTCTTCAGATATATACGGATTCTCCTAACAAAGATTTAGGGGTTGCGGTCTTGGGTCCCAAAGTAATCACTGTAGGGACTCCTCCTATTCGAATTTTCTCTACCCATATTGGAGATGTGCCTGTATTTGGAATGGTTAGAGATGGCATGGATGAAGCAGCATCCGTTAAGGGAGAGGGAGGACAGGCCTCGACCAGTGGGGTTAAAAGGAAGCACTAGAGGAGATGGTGAACAAGGGGTCTTTTTAATTTTATGTTTTATGATGTTTTATGAAGTGTTTTTATGATTTTACTTAAGGGTTTGTATATTTTCTGTTCTACCAATTTAAGGAACAATCGGTGTATCTGTACAACTATTTCCAATGATTATGGTTATTGTTTTATATAATAGGCGTTAGAGTTTGTGATAGTTTAACGATTATGTACACTGAAAAAGCCAGGAGTAAAATTGTCAGATAATCGTTATATATATATATATATCTGGATAAACTGATTATATCCAATAAAAACTGGCAGAAATTTAAGGACTCAAGCTTCATTCATTGATTTAGGAAATTGAATACATGGTTTAGGAAATTTTAAAATTACATAATCTAGTAGGTCCAAACTAGCCTGTCATCCATTAACACTTCATCAATGAATCTCGGAGCACGTCTCTTCAACACTTTATAACACTTCTTGAAAGCGTATGGTTGTCGTCCTTGGTTGGTGTACTTCCCATATAGCCGCGAATCTCGCTTTCTAAAATTAAAGAGTGAAAGAAAAACAAGAAGTTAGTATGCAAGAATGAAACAATGAAAAAAATACAAACATGTCTTGATACTCACTTTCCACCTACTAGATCGTTGGGGATGATGGTTAACCATTTCCTTAATCCTAACGTACTCTCGCATATCCATCTTGTGATCGAATCGAAAGCTCAACATTTTTGAATTTCGTTGTTTTCGATTCCCGTTGCGCTCTACAAAGACTTCTTTGACCCTCTTCCAAAACATAGTGCGGAGTTCATTGGGTCGTTCGCGTAGGACATACGCGAATGATTTCACTAGATCTAAGTCTTCTTGCGCGTCCCAATTCCCCCATCCCCCATTATCTCCTATTGAATTGAAAAAAATAATGGAGGAAGTAGAACTTCAAGTTGAGATAGAGGGTATGTGTGTGAGGAGGTTCTCTTATATAGATGTGATTCCAACGGCTCTTTTTCTTGGAAAAACAATCAACAATCGGTATATATTTTTAACAAATGACGCCGATTATAATGCTGCCCCAAATTTTAAATAAACAATCGGTTAATAAATAAGTCCACAAGAGCCGATATTTGAATAATTAAAAGAAAAGTATTGGACAATGAAGCATCGGTTGAAAATTTTAAAATAACAGCCGATTATTTAACAACCACAAATAGAAAATAAAATCGGTTAACAATGCAGTCCACTGAAGGCCGATTGTAACGAAAATCGGCCTTCAAGATGAAATATAAATGCCGATTATGTCTATGAAAAATACTTTAACGGATTTAACCTTACACAAACAAACATTTAATCAACCAATATAACAGTTTGCGATAAAAATCTTGAGGAGACGGTAATGTTTTTCGTACTTGAAGATCTTCCCGTTAATTCGTTGCATTCTTTCAAAGCCCTAGCCAAAATTTCAATCATCGCTATTTTCCGAATGTTGAGCTCGGATCGACCTAACCAAGTGCATAAATTCGTCGACTCTTTTATGTACTTTTCTCCATCGCAACCACAACGCATTCTGATCTCGCACAACTTGGCTTCTAGGTTCATCAATTTTGAACTCATGGGTGACAGTAGTCAACAATTGTGGCTCATCCACTTTAACACGATTTCGTTTCATTTCAGCAGGAGTCGGATAGAAAATCATATAGTTTTTACAAAGACATAAATCTTCTTCCAACGTAAATTTGGGTCGTGGTTTAGGTCCATCGGGTAATGAGTCTAGAGGATTTCTATTGGGTTTTCGAACCTTAGATGACGACGAAGAAGAAGAAGTTGTAGATGATTTGCATCTCTTAACTACGGGGTTACTATAGCGTCAAGGGGGAGTAGGATACTGTTTTTACCTGCAAAAACAAGTGTACCGTCTCTGGGTACTTTCGTAGTGCTCGGAGATCAAAGTCGAACAAGGCAAGCCTAAACCACGGATGGCCGTTCCCACCTTGCTTCGGTCACAGAGAGGATAGAGGTTGGTCTAGGGAGGGAAACAGTGAAGAAACTTGAGATCAGGTTGAAGGTGAGTTTTTGGGTGTTTGAGTTCAAGATTTCTGTCGTGAAGTCGACTAGAAATCTCCAAGGCTAGAACGAGTTTAGATTCTCAGGTGTTTTTCTCTGAGGTTCTGTGTGTTTTCTCGGTGTTCTAGTTGTTCTGAATGTTCTGCCTTGGAAGATAGAGGAAGCCTCTATTTATAGTTTGAACTCACCCTGATCTCTCGACAGAGAAGGTGGACGTCGTGGAAGAGTGGAGGAGTGGAGGACATGCGTTGGTTTCCGTAACTGCCTGAGTTGTCTGGAACATGCCCACTCGTGCCATCTTCTCGTAACTGCCCACTATCTCCATCAGTTTCTTTCAACTGCCGTAGACCGCCAGACCAATACCCCTAAAGTTATCCCCCCGTGTGATGTTTTGATGTCTTGAGTGAGTGATACGCGGATATTGCGTAGTTGAATTGAGTAGAGTCGTATGACTAAGTGTTGCGTAGTTGCTTTGAACCAGGCAATATTGCGTGGCTATGGCCATGATTTTGGCCAAGAGTAGGTATAGCGCCATGGCCTTTTGCCCAAGGCAAAACCTCTTGTGGCGCCATGAATATGGCGCCATGGCCCATGGCCGTGTTTTGAACATGCTATGTATCTTATGGCGCCATGAATACGGCGCCGTGGCCTTTTGGCCAAGGCAAACTATCTTGTGGCGCCATGAATATGGCGCCATGGTCCATGGCCGTGTTTTGGACGTGCCATGTATCTTGTGGCGCCATGAATATGGCGCCATGGCCTTTTGGCCCAGGAATAATCTTGTGGCGCCATGAATATGGCGCCATGGCCCATGGCCAAAGAATAATCTTTGTGGCGCCATGAATATGGCGCCATGGCCCATGGCCAAGGAATAATCTTTGTGGCGCCTTGAATATGGCGCCATGGCCCATGGCCAAGGAATAATCTTTGTGGCGCCATGAATATGGCGCCATGGCCTTTTGGCCCAGGAATAATCTTGTGGCGCCATGAATATGGCGCCATGGTCCATGGCCGTGTTTTGGACATGCCATGTATCTTGTGGCGCCATGAATGGCCCATGGCGTGTCTTGGACGGGCCATGTATCTCGTGGCGCCATTAATATGGCGCCATGGCCTTTAGGCCAAGGCATAATCCTTGTGGCGCCATGAATATGGCGCCATGGCTTTGGCATCTGGCCAAGCTTAGCTTTGCGGCATCCTGTGCCTTAGTCGTGGTGTGCGTGATTACGCTACAACCCGTTTTGAAGTCATGGCATGCTTATCCATGGTACGCTAGACCACCCTGAATTTGGGATTGGGTCCGCTTAGGCCTTTTTAGGCTGGTGTATGCTTCTCAGAGAGCTCTGGACCGGCCTAGAGCTTCGATATTTCTGAGGTTTGCACCAAGACTCGTGTATTGAGTCGTATTTTAAGAGGAAATCCATGAGGATACGTCTCTGTTGATCTTTCACCGTGTACCATCAAGCGAGGTCTGCTCTGAGCTGATCGATGGGTTTAATATGTTGGTGAGATCATTGATACTGCTCTATGATTTTGCCTTCCCCACCGGAGTTATAAGAGAGAGCTCATAGAGGGTTTAGCTTCATGGAACGGATTGCGCCCTGAGCTATAAAGATGAGCCTGAATAGGCGACTGTCCTTAATAAGACATGATTTCGAGAGTGTTTTGACAATTTTGCCCCTCTCTCATTTTTCACCATCTACAGATACAATCTCTTAAATGGATGGGGAGTGAATAGAGGAGGAGATGTAGCTGATTTTTTGGTGTAGTAGTAGTTATTGATTATCTCCTTAGTTATGTTCCGAGTTTCGGGAGTAGGAGACGTTGGAGGAGTACCGGTAGAAGATGAAGGTTTAGCCATTTTGGGGGTTGGAAACACGATTTTAAATTTTTTGAGGAGTATAGGTAGCATAGTACTAAGAGTTCTCTATGTCCTTTTATAGATGAAAGCCCCAACAACAATTTTTTTCAAAAACCGGAACATAATCGGCGTTACCTATAAGTAACACACGCCGATTTGATTCACACATGCATAAAATCAAAAGTATAATCGGTTTATAATGGAGTCTAATAACGCCAATTATGGGGTACAGGAGTTTGAAAGATTAGATTACCTGTATTCGTTGTACAAAAACTTAAAAATACAACGATTGTGTTTAATCGACCAATAGTTATGGAACAAAATAGCAAGCATCAATACATGAACACACATAACAACCATACATTCATAACCAGAAATTCAACGATTTAAGTCTACTGCTCTTAAAAGCCATAATTTGTTCACCATCATAGATGTTTAAGTCTACCCATTAACATAAAATAAACACTAAAATTAGAACACACAATACCCAAACACATAATAAAACTCAACCAGTGAAACCAGTTCCAAACCATGTTCGGCTGCGGATTAGTTCCCAGCTCGGTCCGCCATTGGCCTCAATAAGTGGACGGAGACGTGCAACTTTAGCACAAAGTGTACAACCACAAGGAACATCAACAACCTCACCAACCCTCTTTCTTTTAAGATTATGAGGTGCTTGCGCTTTCCATTCATCATGTGAGACAAATCTTTCGACTTGGGGAGGAAGAAAATCCCGATAATCCCTACGCAGGCCAGGAGCATGATCCCCACGCAAATGTTGTGGTCGTGGAAGAGGAGGATAATGTGTTCATCCCTTTGACGTCGTGTTTCAATCACGCGTGGATCATCCTCACGAATTGGTGCTGGGGGGTCATGGTAAAGCACAAGTGCGAGGTTCGATTCATCATCACGAATTGGTGGTGTGGGAGGTCGATCAATGAGTTCGTTCCTTTGACGTCGTGTCTCAATCACAAGTGGATGATCAAGGCGCATTGGTAGTGGGGGAGGTTGATAAATCATAAGAGCAAGGTTCGATTCATCATCGGGAACTGGTGTTGGTTGAACTACAACACATGGTTCAGTGGGTGTTGGTTGAGCACTTGATTATGGTTTCCTGTTGCATAAACACGATGGAAACGGCTTAAATATCTCACCTATCAAGATATTAATCGGCCTATATACATTCATACATAAAACGATTTCCCAAAATCGGTTCATGTGTTGATTATTAAGAACCGATAAATAGAAATAAGTTCAAAACTTTCTGAGAGAACCAGAATCGGTAAACCTACAACCAAATATCTAATGATTACTTAAGTTTAACATGTATGGACCTGTCATCCAGAATCGGTGTTTAATATACATATCATAAAACGATTTTAAAATGCCAGTAACGATTTGGGTAAGTTCCAAAAAATCTGAGACAAAACAATCGGTATCTAAAGTACTTAATATTCAACGATTGTTACTGTGAAAAATAATCGTTAGTAAATTCTAACACAGATAAACGATTGTTGTTCCACACCAACAACAATCGGTATATATTTGCAACTATATAAACCGATTCTGGGTGGAAATGAAGGGTTTCGATTCTGCCATTTACGTGTAGAAATCAATGAAATTGTAACACCGGGTTAGTTTTACATACTTGATTGTTGTCGACATAGTGTACGCTTGCTTTGTTGATTTTGAAGATATGATGAAATTAAAGATTTATGAACTCAAAAAAATAACAACAAGTGTTATGAAAACCTAGAAGAAGAAGAGAAGAACACATATTTATGATTGAAATGAAATAAAAATGTGATTAAAAAAATCATGATTATGATTAGGAAAATCAGATTTCTAATTAAGTGTAATGCAAAGGGTAATCTAGTATATTCCACTATTTTTTGACATCCCATAGCAACTATCCCTAGATGGGTTTAAATTTTCATGGGGCCAAATACTCACTCATGGGGGCAAATTTAATTAGGATAATTAAGGTCAAGTCAGCAAGGACCTCAAGGTATAGGC
>JAJJMA010217048.1:0-11543 GCA_023529015.1 Papaver nudicaule | reverse complement strand
TGTTTGTAGTCAGTTTGTACTGGGCGGTGTTCAAAACTGGACGAGGTTCCGAGGATTTTCTACAAGGCAGTTTCCTCGTTAAAAAACGTTTGGTGTCTTGTGTGCTTTTACTTTCCGCATTATAACTCTGATTTATAATTAAAACACCAAGTAGTACGTTATTGCCTAACTGTCGAGATTACTCCAGTTAGAGGTTTGGATATTGATTTTTGAGATCGTCCAGACTTTTACCATAAGACTCACGAGCCAAAACGAAAAGTTGGTAGTATTTCGGTACCCCTTCTTTTTCAGGTATAACCTAAGTCGTGAGAGTGAGATTAGGTTAGTTTTCTCCTAACACTTCTAAGGATCATATCCATGTATTAGTTAGCAAGAAATTCAATTGATAGATGTGTTCTTACTTTACATATACTCTTATATAGTTTATCTTCGGTATTGTTCTTATTTTCCTCATACTCATATGAACGAATAATGTGAATACGACTATAACATGATTATAGATCTGATGGATGTCGGGTATGAAGTGCTTATGTAGATTTCATACTCACGCATGCAGAGTAAAGAGAACATGGCGATGGTGGAAACAGTCAACCAAGAGAGGAGCAAGGGTCTGTCAGAGATTATGGGTGTGAAAGCATGGAAGAACGAGCTAGGTACAAGACGGATATGGATTTGGAAATAACAGTTTCAGGCGACAACAATGGTTAGTGTCAATCACGCTTAGGAGCTCAGGAGCTCATTCCGGCAGTAAAAAAGAAGAGTTCGCGATGAATATTTGCAGGGGTCAATGGTGGAATGAGGCTGCTGTAAAGAGAGGAACATGAACATAAGTTGATTGCTACAACCGTGGTTGATTGCTGTTGTGGGAGTTGAAGGTGGATGAAAAGATGAAATCGGAAGGTGTATTGAGATCTATACTGCAGTTCAGAACTTGGGTTGTGATGAATTTTGCTGCTGAATGTTGTTCTGTGATGATCTCGTGATGATGAACTAGTTCTATTCTTGGAAGTTGAAGATATATTGTCGGACTTCTGTGTCCGACAGAATGGGGAAGAATGCACGTGTTCCAGTTGCACGTGTGGCGTGAGAAGACCTGTCAGTTCCACAGAACTGACAGGCTTGTGTCTGAGCTGGGCTTTCTGCGAGTTCTGGTTTTGGCCCAGTCAGTTAATGAGTCAGTGGTCAGTTTATTGGGCTTCAGGGTATTGATTTAGGAAATCAGAAAAGGGTTTGGCTTTTGGGAAATATGCGTGAATAAATAGAGTTTAGTTTTCACAGAGAAATCACGCAACTTTGGAAGAAACTTCTGCACAGTTCCCGAGGCAAGCAAAAACAAGGGTTTTGGGCACGGATTTCAAGGTGGAACTTTGGGAGCAAGATATGAGCTTTTGCATCAAGGGTTTTTATGATTTTATCACTCTCAATATGAATTCTTTTGCTTTCAATAAGAACATGAGTAGCTAAATAATCTTTTATTGGTTGAGGATGTGGTCTAAAATTGTAAGACATGTTATTTGATTAATTATGGAGTTGAACTTATTCTTATTTATCATCGATTTTATTCTACTTTGTGTATGAGTGTATGATTGACGTATTACACTAGGATTGAATACATTTTGATTCAAGTGGCCAATTGAGTTAGATTGTGTTTATATTTATTGCTAGAATTAGGTTTAGAGATACGAAATAGTAGAAGAGCCTATTCATAAGTAGCACGATATGATTTCTTGAGGTGGTGATAGCTTTGGGAATCATATGTAGGATATTACCTTTGTTGAATGAACCATTCATGGTGGTTCATTGCATTGGTTTGTCTATTTCACAAAACTTAATACTCTTAGAGAGTTAAACTCAATTATTCGATGTTGAGTTATTCTCTACGTAGGATTCATGCATACATCGTTATGGTGCATGATTATTCAAGGAAATTTCGGGATATATTTGCGATAAATTATCCTAGGGCTTTTGATGATGATAAAATTAGTCGATACTCCATATATTATTCATATGCATGTTAAGCAATTGAAGATGAACCCTTAACCAATATTCTCCACTCTTGATATGATGATGAACCCTTTCAATTATTATTTGCTTCAATTTTACTTGTTTTTATTTAATTTTATTCTTAATATTAATACAACAAACATCCCCCCAGGTTACTTTAGGATTCAACATTAAAATAACAGCCATTACCTCTTTGTGGACGAACATGTTCTTACCTCTATATTATATTATATATATTGTGAAGGTTTAGGACTGAAATACATTTGTTGCGGTTCGACAATGCATCATTAACGAGGAAACTGTAGTCCAGCAGAAAAACCCCGGGACCTCGTCCGGTTTGAACACCACACAATATTAACTGTGTACAAACACTAACCTACTATCAGACTTCGAGTTGGAATGTAGCAGAGACCAACTCCAGCCCTCCAAGCGAATTGGCTATTGTCACACTCCTTACGTTTCTAGATCCCCCACAGATCGTAACACACTTGATTCCCCTAGCTGATGTATGTTACATGCCTAGAAGTTGCTTTAACCGCTGTTAAAGGCTTTTTGTACTCAAACCGTCTATCGCAGAGAATACGTAAAGAACAATTTTCCCTTTAGATATAATCAAGGTTTTGGAAAACTTGTTTTGTGCTTTGAGGAACCGTCAACAAGGTCAGGTATCAAAAACACACAATTAAGGTTTACACGAGATCCGTGATGGACTAATTGTATTCTTACAAGAACAACTAGAAACCTAGCGATATCTTGCAGAATCTCTAATCTATATGTCTACCAACAAAAGTTGATATACAAAATAGATTGTATCTATCAATCTAGGGTTTACAACCTATAATCCTTGAGTGACCTTATTGCAAAAGAGAAGGACCGTAGAATAGGCAAGGATTTTTTACCTGGATACAAGTTCTGACTATCCAGAGAAAAAAGATAGTTAAACTTGGCTTTACAATCCCCAAGTAAAGCCTTTTGTAATTCTCACCTTGTTCGTGAAGAACATCAATATCAGATAACAACCTTATGTAGCACACGCACCAGCATGGATGGTTTGTTAAGCTACATGTATGCTTATTTATAGTGAGTGGTTTCTTAAGGATAAAGCTAAGATTACTTGTGCAACAAGTTAGCTAGTGACCGTGTAAACACGCCGTTACTTAACTTGCACACAATGAACTAGACACCTTTCAATAGATACCAAGTAGAGTTTATCTAACAAGAGTTTGATAGATTATAACTACCTCAAGATAAGATTTCCACACAAATAAATATACGGAAATCAAATAAGATTTATCCATCAAGCAGTTTGATAATTTTCAAGAGTTTTGGTTTCATCACAATTGTGAGAGGATAAACCTTATCCCTTGACTAGGTGATATTCTACAAAACTTATCTTTTAAACAAGATAACTGTAGCAAAACCCTAATCAGAACGGACCATTACTCACGTGCATATAGATATAGTAATCCCAGTAACTCTAGACCACCACTTCTCGGGCTCCAAATGCGTAGACCTTCTTCTTCTAGCTGGAAGTATCCCTCAACCGCTGAGACACCATCGTCTCAATAAATATTTTAGTACCCAAAACCTTCTTAATCACTACCATATATTATTAATTTATTTTTAAAATGATAAATTATTAAATTATTGATAATTTAATATTTACTTGAATTAATAAAAGTGGTCCCAAACCTATTAAGTTATAGAGTTTTTACTGTATGAACAATAAATCAAATACTTAATGGATCTGAATCCTAGGAATAGACCAGCAACATACCAATGATATTTGTTGCAAATATCTATTTTTATGAATTTTTCTTTGAATATTATGTTAATAATGTCTGAGAATTTTATGTTAGGATAAAATGTGTATTGACAAACGTGAATGGCAAAAATTAGTTGAAAATGTTTAGCATATAACTCTTTCCAGTCCGCTCTGAGAGTCGGTTCCCTTTCCGAGTAAACTCTACCAACCCGATTTTTCAAATTCTTCATCATCTTCAACCATGGATCTACACTTGCATGTCTTCATCTTCGATTAAACTCCTACTAATCAAGTTATTCAACACTTCAATTCATGTTGCTGACCTTTCATGCCGACTTCTTGATTCCCAGTTTCAATTCCAAGGTCTCAATATACGGTGGTGGTGTTCTACAGTTGTTCCATACTAGTATCAGGTGTGATCCTTCGTTCTCTCTCATTTATTCTACAACTGGTTTTTGATTTCGATCATTCATCAGGTTTCCTCGCTGTAACTCCCGCATGCAACTCCTAAACTTTCAAACCCAATCCCACCCGTCACCTGTTGGTTTTCTTCCCCTAATCATACGGGCCCCCTTCCTCCTCAATTTCATCCATGCTCCTCCAGTTAAATCTCTTTTGGTATGGATTTCTCGATCACGCATGCTTGTTTTTTCATCTGTGTCATATCTAAGAACCCGTTCTCGAGAGAAAAACACTTACTATCCTTTAACTTTTAAATCTTCCGACGGTAAATTTCATTTGCTACCTCCTCATTTAATTCAACCTACAAAACTCTAGCGTTGGAATTATGGTAAATGGAAAGGGAAATCCGCTTGGAACCCCCATTTTATTCTGAAACTCACAGTTTTTCTTCTCACAAAAACTCAATTGAGATTCAGAATTGGAATTACATCCCATTCAGTAACCTTCAGCTCCCTAAGTTCCCAAGATTTTCGACCTCTCAAACTCTCTATAACATGGAAACCTTCCTCAACCAACAAACTTGTCACAGTGCAGCTGTTAAGGTTTGTGTCTATGTGCTTGTTAATCTCAACGCCCATAAGATTCTAACTAACATTTAAAGTCCAGTGAGAATTTATCAGATAAAGGCCACACATCAACCAAGAATATTCTAGGTATTTCTCTCTGATCTTGAACACAAACAATTCATCATTACTTAGCAAATTGGCTTCACAATAGAAACATTTACCTGGTTGAGGATTGTGAATTGTTTTCCAAGTTCCCAACTACTTGTTTCCTTGCAGGTAAGTTTTGGGTTCAGATTGTAACACCATCTAATTGTGAGTTCAATTTGGAATATCTTCAAAACGTTATTGAAGCTTCTCACACTAGTATTGAAATTGAATTTAAATTAAATAGGAAACCAATTGAGGTTAGAGTTCAGATATACCTAAGCACTCCCATTATGCTTGGGTTTTATGTTGAAGTCGATGGAAAGCCTGTTTGGGTTCAGTATGTTTATCAAAATGTACCACCTATTTGTTTTTGCTGTGGGTTGTTAAACCATACTGATTATGAGTGTAAGTCAGATTTGGGGAGAATAAGACTTATTTTCCCATACTTTCCTTTTGTACGTTGGGTACTGCAATGAGAAGATTCAACAGAGACGCACTAAAACTGTCTCTAGCTCCTCTCGTTCTTGGTGAGTCTCTTAGCTATGCTACTTTCCATGAGGTGACCCCAACTATGGGTTCTGACATCTTCAATAAAAAGGTGACAACTACAACTAATACACCAATTTAGCAATTGGGTTCTGATAAGGTGATGAGTTTGCTGGTTAACAATCAAATGAGAAAATCAGACTTTAAGTGGTTTCCTATGACTAACCCTGAACCTATGCCTACAACCTCACCATTAAATCTTCAGATAGTAGACAAGGAAGTCACTTCAACACCGATGACACATGTGAATCATATACATAAGCTACGAAGACAAAGGGACAAACATATTGACTCTTTATTCACTGAAGATTCGGTTCTCTTGCGGGTGCCAATATCCAAAATTGGGATGCAATCGAACCTTTCAAACTTTGGGCATGGACTTTCCAATCGGATCAATATAAACCAAAACCCCCTTACGCCACCGTCTTCAAACATGTCGTTCTCACACCGTCCAGACCTGGCTTACTTGGATGATTATAGCCTTGGTGATTTGCCATGGTTCTTTCTTAAAGAATACATTGACAAGATGATGCATTTCATGTCCAATCCAGATGCTAACATTTCTCTTCAAGTATTCATGACTAATGGTATTCCTATAGTGCTTGTAAATTGCTCTCACACTATGGATAAAAAAGGCATAGTGAACAAAGAAGTTGTGGTAACTGTTTGGAGTTCTAGTCAACCTCAAGGCAATAAGATGATCAAGTTTGATCATTGCAAGATCAACATCCAGAATGCTCATACTCAGGTAAACAATAATGACTCAAATGCTGGACAAGAAGGTAAGAACACTGCCCCACCATTGAAGACATGCTCAAGAAGAGGAAGAATGAATTTAATCAATGATGTGTCAGCCATTGCCGATGGGGATGCGGACATGAAAACAACTATGCCACCTTCAAAATCAAGAAAACTTGTTCAAGACCAACATATGGATTGTGGTGGTTCGTTATCCTCCTTGTTCCATAAGGAAGTTACAGACTCTGCTTTAAACTCCCATGCTACTTAAGCCATGGATGCAAGCTCTCTATACCTGACCTGTCAGTTGGAGATGACCAAGCTCGAGATGATTATCCAACATAAACACGAGTGTTTGGTGGTGGCCAACACTCGCATAACAAATGAAGAACATGATGGAACTATCAGATGTAAGCTCCTTATCTGATAGTTCCCATCCTGAGGGTTTGCCCTCCTTGTTTCTTGGAGTTTGTTTATCGTGTAGATTCAATCATTGAGGATTCCTTACCTTAAGAATATATTCATGCATCACAATTGGTTTGGTTCTTTGGTTACGGTGTTAATTACCTTCAAAATTCTGGGCATCTCAGCTGGGTTTTCGTCCTTAAAGATCTCATGGTCTTCAAATCACATGGATTTATGGTGCTATGGGTTTCGGTTGTCGTTATGTTCTCTCGATCTGGCTGAAGCAGTTTTAGTTTGGTTGGTTATCATCACTTTTGTCAGTATGTCCTATGTAGTGTATTTTCTTGTTGGTTTACTGTCTTATGGCCTGAGTGCTAGTAAGTTTGTAAAAGTTCAGTCACGTGAATTTATTTTTTGGCATGTGCTTGTAATATTATGTAACTGTACTTCTTTTTGTTGAAGTTCATACTTGCCTTTCAAAAAAAAAAATGGCACAAATTAATTCAGTGAAATGGAAAGATCAAGGTAGTCTTCAGGAAATAAAAGATATATCAGAGTGCCAGTTTGGGTTGTACTGACACAAACGTGGTGACGCGGACAAGGCACGACACGGATGCGACAAATTGTCAAAATCAACATGATGCAGATGCGTTATGAAATCAACAATATTTCATATTAAAATATAGATATTATGAATTTGACGTCTCAACAACACTAGTAAATTGACGATAAATCTAATAGTAAATGAATAAGTATATATACTTGTATAATTACGGTTGTATTGAAAATTATGGTATTATATCTTAAATCATATGTGACATATATATGCGATGTCACTGATGTATCTGAGAGTAGGACGCGAGCTAGACGCAGACACGACACTAAATTAAACGTTTTCGTGCACTCCAGGTGCTAAGTAATGTTAGAGTTTGTCTTAGAAATAGAAAAATAAACAAAAAAGCTGATAGGCTTACTAAATTCGCCAACATAAGCAGATGTAATGGAGATTTGGGTCCTTCGTAATGTTGTTACTCAAAACAAAGGAATTCCCTATCTTCCCTTTCCTTAGTTGAGTGCTAGTTGTTTTGTTCGAGCTACTCAAAATGAAAAAGAAGCGACGAATGGATTCCGTTGGGAGCTTAAAAAAAAGATGGAAAAATAACCGGCCGAAAGTTTGTTTTCGTGTGCGGGCACCTATGTTGCACGGACACGCCTTGAAAGTGCCATAATTGTGTCAGACACGCAAACGGACATGACACACGCCCGACATGCAATGGCCACGCCACATAATGTGTTTTGTGAAATTAGACACTTGACACTTATCTGACACGCTATAAATGATTTATATTAGTTTGGAAAATGAAAAGAAATAAAATATGACGCAAATATTTTTCTTTTTAGTGCAATTCAAGTATCGGAAATGCTATACTCCGCCCAGACTTTTCTCCTCCCAAACTCCTCATGTTACGTGTTATCAAATAAACCACACATCCAAAAGTGATTTAAATATTCCGATCTCCGGTGAATGAGAGAATTAAAACAAAGGAAATCCAATAAGTGAAGGCCTTTAGAGTTCAGATTCTGGCGGTTCTCATAGATCTGTGTTAAAGGAAGAAGAAGAAGTTCTCTGGGGAGATGACAAGAGTTTCTTACTGATTATGAAGGTTTAATCCGAGGGATTGGGTTACCAAATCATATGGATTGAGTTTCTTCATCGTCAGTACACAGTTTCATAAGTGCTTTATAATGCCGGTGACTTATATTTATTTGATTGGGTTATTGTGGGATTTGGTTCTTTCTGGATGAGTCTTATTCTTTTGTTCTTATAATCTTTTTAGATGTTCATGATTGGGGAAATAATTAATCTCTCATTCCATTCACCCTTTGTCTTTTTAGAGCTTCAACATCTTTATCAATAGATTGACTTAATCAATTTTATAGTCATGATAGAAATTATTGTCGTCAGTTAAACTCCATGACTGGTAGTCTTGGCTTTAATGGATTCGATTTCAATTCCATTCCGAGGCTTACCATACTGAGATATGGAGTTGGGTCATTAGTTGTACAAATGAAGAAAAAAATGAAATGAAAATGGTGGAAATGAATTAATTAAAACCCAAATCAGTTTCGTAATTCACGACTGCAACCAGAAACTCCGTCCTCCTATTCGTCTTCCACTAAATATTGATTTTGATCTTCTTCCACGATACACTGTTCAATCAACATCGAAGTGTTGATAACTCGATCTAATGGTGATGTTAACTAAGTTTGAATCCCTGGGATTCGTTCTTAGGCTTCCCTTTCTTTTTTCTATCTCTCTTTGGATTTCCTCTATTTTAATTTTCTCATTCGACATGAAATCATCACCACTAGATCAAAATCTGTGAATGACTTTTGAATATGTGGTTGATACAGTGACATGTAGGCGGGAGGAGTTTGGGAGAAAAAATCTTTGGGACGGAGAATAGCATTTTCGATTCAAGTATCATTTATAAATTTATATTAATTTGATTTAATCAATAATTAAATATTTTAAAATAGGAACCATCGTTTTGATGAAAGGTTGTTATAAATCTATTTTTAAATAGTGTGCACGATATGTATACAATGTGTCACCATAACCCTTGACGTGATTTTTTTTTCTTTTTTTGCTATATTGAAACCGGATGAAAATTCGTTTTTGTGCGCGGGCACAAAAAAATTAATTTGTTTCTGTCACATTGGAACCCGATATAGTGTGGAACCCACAAATAAGGTTCCCGGACGCGTAATTTCAGACTAACTAGATCATATATCTGGGGGGCATACGTGTGTATATATATGATGATAGCATAGCCGTTGTTGTATACTTGTTGTATTCCATCCCTCTCTCTCATCAACAATCGAGACTTCTCCCGCTCTCTCTGCTATCAAGAACTTTTCTCAGCTATCAAGAACTTTTCCCGCTCTCTCTGGAAATTCCTCTCTCTGCAAGAAATTGAGTACTGCCTATTATACACAGTGCAACAAAACAATGGAGAACGCTAAGGTTGGAATTTTTAATACTGTTTTCGTTTAATTAATATCATGTTCTCTCTCTCTCTCAATGAGTATTTTTTCTTTTCTTTTTGTGGCTTTTAATGTTTTTCGACCAAGAAAATCAAGAAAATGGTTTCTTGTCGTGTAATGTCAGTTTGAAAACGGTGTTGCAAAGACGTTGAAGAAGAAGAGGCAATCTGCAGCGGCGAAAAATTTCGCGAAGTGGAAATCGCATAATAAGTATTATGAAAAAAAGAAAAGTGAACAGGTGAGTTAAATTTGAATACTATCACTTCTCAGGTTTTGTCTACTCTTTCTTTTGATTTTAGTCCGTGTGTGTTATTGGACGCCCGAAGGGAGTCCCTTAGGCTGTTTACTATGGAGGAATTAATCCAGTGAGAGCGACAGAAAACCGTGGGCAAAACTCGACTCTCTCTCCTCTTCCCTCACGGACACTGCGCTTTCGCAGTGTCCCTCCCGGAACTGGGAGGAAAAGCGAGGAAGCGAGTCTCGCTCATAAGCGAGGAAGCTTTCCTCGCTCGCACTTTTAGCGAGATAGCTTTCCTCGCTCTACAGAAATCGAGTTTGACCTTTTAACCGGAAATTAATAGGTTGGGCAGTGAGTTTTGGTCCGTCTCCCTCAAAATCTCTCCTCCGGTCTGCAACACTCCGTAAAAATTAAAGCTCAAAGCTTAAACTATTCAACTGAGAAAAGAAAGGATTTTTGTTTTTTTTTTTTATACAGAGATGAGCACCGGAAGAGATTTCAAGGTTGATGATAAGACTACAAACCCCATCTCAATAGAGAATGTTGAAATCGAAGAAGAAGAAGAAAAAGTGAAGAAATGGGGGAAAACTAGTGTTGAAATAGAGGAGGAAGCAAGGATAACAACCGAAGATGTGATAAGAGCAGGTGGGTTTGGTGCAAGAGATGATATTGGTAGCTTTCTACCAGTTGCTATGGATTCTACTGATTTTGAAGCTTCTATTCGTGATGCTCGTGGTTACGAAGACAGCGTCATCAATCCAGATCCAGCAATAATACAAGAAGAACAAGGGGAGTCTAAAAGGCCAGGGCTTGGGTGGAATCCTACTGCTGTTAGAAATTAATCAAGCTGCTGCTGATGTATCCTGCTGCTGATTAATCCTACATTTGAGCCACTCTTGTTTGAAGAAGATTTGTGTTGATGTATCTTGCTGCTGCTGTTTCTTCGTCTTCCTTCATTTATTCTACGAAATCAAAATCTAGAATTAGAGAATTTGGGGTTTTACAGTGGTCTAGGGTTTTTAACAAAGGGATTTCTGGTGATGAACTACAGTGAGGAGACGGAGCTCAGGGAGCTTGGTTGCTGATTTTGACTTTCTTTGACCGGTCAAGCGAGAGAGCTTTCCTCGCTCAGGTGAAGCGATATAGCTTTCCTCGCTGAGCGAGATAGCTTCCCTCGCTCCAAGGGTTCCTCCATAGAGAACAGGCGTCCGGGAGGGGCACTGAGAAATCACTGTTGGGATGATTTCTCTTACATCCATAGTGATCAGCCTTAGGGATGAAAAATGTACAATTTGTCAGTCACAAACTTTGTGCATGGGAAAAAAAATTGAATCACAATTTCATCAATTTAAGTTTGAAATCAACATAATCGAACAAATTGATCACATACATCGCTTAAATACGATCTACCACAGATGTTTACAGTTTGAAATTACTTGAAATAATCACTAGATCGATCATACCATTCGGATAAGTTTCGGAACTCTGTTTTCCATCTGTTTTCTGAAGAACAGATGTACTTCAGTGAAGATGACCCATATCCGTAAAATGACCCAATAGCCCAGAAGTTATTTGCAGCCAACCTTGAGCGCCCCCACCCTTCTATAATTTCCTTAAACTCAGACTCTAACTCAGTGAGTGAACTGAGTCACACCCTCTCTTTCTTAAACATCTGCAGTGGGTT
>JAJJMA010217018.1:0-29916 GCA_023529015.1 Papaver nudicaule | reverse complement strand
ATGTAGGTATGTATGCAAGCGAAACCCTAAAATTTGGATGCGCCATACACGGAGCGGGACGCTGACCCAATCCCAGAACTCACACAAGATAAGGACGGAACGGCGCTACATTCAAAGTCCTGGTCAAAGTCTGCCAACAAACTCAAGCGGGATCCTCTCGAAGACTTCCTGAGAAGAAAGAGGAATTTACACCAAGGAACCGGTAATCCGTCACCTTTTCTTTCATTTAAATGACACCAACGACAACACAAAGGTGTAATCTCGCATCCATATGGGGTTAGGAACCCTAGGAACTCCTTGGCCAAGTTAAGGCACTTGAAGCCAAGTCCTGACCAGAGGATGGGCTTGCGAGGCCTGTAGGGGCCACGCCTAGGACGGCCCGAACCTCGTACTAGGGGATCATCATCACTCTGTCAACCAGAAATCCCTGCTTAGTAACGTAGATGTACTTACATATGGATTTACTTTAGGTTTATCCCGTGAGACCCTTTACTAGTGTTGAATAGAAAACCTCGAGACAATTGAAGGTTGCCATCACCATCCGAGTGCTTAGTATGAAACATTACTGTTCCACACTAACCAGGGGACTTTCTGTAGATGGTGAAAAATAAGAGAGGGACAAAATTGTAAAACCAGTCTCTAACCATGCCTAACCTAGAGGCAATTGCCTATTCAGGCACATCTCTATAGCTCAGAATGCAACCCATTCTACGAGCTGAGTAAACTCTCTATGATTTCTCTCTTATAACCCCAGGTGGAGAGGATGATATCATAGTGCAGTACTGATAATCTCACCAGCACATTAAACCCATTAATCTGCTTCATGTCGACATCGCCTCGAATTCCTCGGCATCAGAACCAGATTACTATATGGTACATGGTGAAGAGTTAACAGAGATGCATCCCATGGATTTCCTCTTTATACGACTCAACATTCGAGTCTTAATGAAAACCTCAGGAATATCGAAGTTCTAGGCCTGTCCAGAGCTCCCTGAGAAGCACACAACAGCCTAAACAGGCTTAAGCGGACCTCATCCCAAACTCAGGATGGTCTAACATACCATGGATAAACACGCCATGACTTCAAGTATGTTGTAGCGTAAACACGCACACCATAACCAAGGCATAGCCAGCACGCACCAGCTGCAACAAAGTTGACCTTGGCCAAATTCCAAAGTCATAACGCCATATAGCATGGCACCACAAACCATGAGCCACCATGGGTTCACGAGAAATTAGCCTCGGCCAAAGGCCAAGGCCGTGGCGCCATAACAAGACGAGTTGGCCTTGGCCAAAGGCCAAGGCCGTGGCGCCATGAATCATGGCGCCACAACAAGATGAGTTGGCCTTGGCGCCATGATAACAGGGTTAGCGCTAAACGAGCGCTTTGGAAGTTGGCCTTAGCCAAAGGCCAAGGCCGTAGCCCCTTGGGCTATGGCGCCACAAGTCAATGGTGCTATGAATTCCTGGCCTTGGCCAACAGCCAAGGCCACTCCTATACACCCACTACTCGTGTCTTGAAGACACCACACTCATGTTGGTCATACGACTCTACTCAGACTCAACTCAACTACGCAATATCTGCGTATTACTCGAGACATCAAAAAACATCACACGGGGGGGTAACTTTAGGGGTATTGGTCTGGCGGTCTACGACAGTTGAAAGAAACTGATAGGGATAGTGGACAGTTACGAGAAAGTGGCGCCGAGTGGACATGATCTACACGATCCTAGCAGTTACCGAAAACAACTCATGTCATCCACTCCCCCACTCTTCCACGACTTCCACCTTCTCTATCGAGAGATCAGGGTGAGTTTAAATACTATAAATAGAGGCCTCCTCTATATTTCAAGGCAGAACATCTTTTCAGAAACAACCAGATATTCAGAACACCTGGATAAACCAGAGCCTCAGAAGTAAACACACCTGAGCAACCCAACACAATTCTAGCCTTGGAGATTTCCAGTCACCTTCACGGCGGGAATCTTGAACTCTTACACCCAAAACACATCCTCAACCTGATCTCAAGTTTCTTCGTTGTTTCCCTCCCTAGATCAACCTCTATCCTCTATGTGACAGAAGCAAGACGTGAACGGCCATTGACCTGGTTTAGGCTCATCTTGTTCGACTTTGATCTCGAACACTACGAAAGTACCCAGAGACGGTGCATTGTTTTTCCAGGTAAAAACAGAAGTTTGAATTCATTCATCTTCAATGTACAACTAAGTGAGATTGAGTCATCATCAGAAATATGGTTAGTCGCTTTAAAATAAGCAGACACATGATTTCTGATCAATACTGTACGTGATTAAAATCTTCGTATGATTACTACTCGATCAAATATTCGTTTGATTGTTCATTTGATGTTTTGATTTGAATTCTTGGATATCATTAACGTGACATCTATATTGGAATCAAGAATTCAGGAGATTTAACATTTTGCTAGTTACTCGGAATCTCGCACCGTACTTCCAATGGTATATCTATTTGTGTGATTCAGAATGTCTGAACCTTCATGTTTACTTAAGCTTAACACACATGGCTTGTCCACGTCTGTTATGATATGTTTATGCGGAACGTTGAACCACGTTGGACCAGATCCCACTTCCACCTAGGTTCGCCTGGTTAGCCCAGCAATACCAAGGAAGTAATGTCGACATTATTAAAGCTGGTGACGACATTTGGAAGTAATAATATCTAAGGATATTTTCGAAACATTATGACACGGTTCGAATTGAGCTCTTTCCCAGGGAACATATTTGGTAAGCGCTATATTTCTAATTAAAAGAAATATCCAAATATACCTTAAGATATTATTTGCTTTGAATGCTCTTGGCTAAACATCTTTCGAAAATATATTTTCTTTATGGAATATATTTTTCTTAAATGTAAAATGCTAGAGTATTAGTTCTCATTAAATGTTAAGAGACTAAATGGGGAATTTCGGAATTAATATGTAAATGTGCTTTGTGGAATTTCCGAAATTAAGTTTTCCTCATTTCAAAGCTAAGCCTTAGTCAATATAAATAGAAGTGGTATCTCTCCTTAAAGCTTCATCCCTCTGGCCAAGCTCTTCTTCAGAATTGTAAGCTTGTGTTTGTCGCTTTTCTTTTCAGTTACCTTTGAGCCTCTCGGTCTAGAATTACGTGAAAGTCTTCTTTAGGGATCGAGAAGCCTAGAAGTACCTCTTACGGGAAACTAGTTTATGTTTACTAGTCATCTTTGTATTGTACTTGTGTTATGTTCTATCACTTCTATCAAACCTTGTGATATTGTTTATTCTATGGTCCTTCTCTTCTGCTATAAGGCCACTCAAGATCGTTGTGATTAGAACATACTCTTTATCTATTAACCTGGATTTTTCAGCAAGCCACTTTCAGTTTGTGTGCCTAAACTATAAATATTGAGTGGAATCAAGATCGTTGTTATTTGATTTGTTCTCTGCAGGTACATCGTTCTTCACGATCATATCATATCGTACTTGCTACAGCTATCTGCTTGATTCCAACTGGGATGACAAGGTTTCTCTTTCGGGAGTTTAGGTTTTGAAACCTTGATCGATATCTCGAGGTGTTTATTGCCTAAGTAAACTCAATATCCTCGCTCTTGGTGTGAAACGACTTCGGTGAAATATCTGTTAGTTACCAAGGATATCATCTAGCGATTTGAACTGCCGCTAGTTGGTTGTTGTCCATTAAGGTTGTAATCGTCCGATTGGAGGTCGCGTAGCGATAGTCCTCACGACGGGCTGTGAGGCAACTCTTGCGTAAGACAGTAACGGGCGTCTGTTTGCGTAGGGGAGTACATGTGCGTGACCACCTTGCTGTGGTCGGAGGCGTAGGAATACTGAGGGGAAATCTTTGTGACTAATAGTCGTATTAGTGTCATATTGTCTGCAAAAGCTAGTCCGAAGTCTGAGAGTAGGTGTGTTGGCGGCTTAATTCTTAAGAGTATTCAAAACTGGACTAGGTCCCGAGGTTTTTCTACGAGTTTGTAGTTTCCTCGTTAACAAAATCTTGTGTGTACTTTATTTTACTTCCACATTATATTTGAGTCTTCATTTATAATTAAAGTATCGTACTTGGTTGGTTGCATAGTCTTTCGGATTCTTGTATTGACTCCCCGTGTGAATCAATCAGATCTGAAGGAGATCTTGTTCTTGAGTTCTTGATTACATGAACCGGTCAAGGTTTGACTTATAGGTGGACTAAAATAAAAGATTGGTGGTGTACTCGGTACCCTCGTCTTTTCAAGAATTATTCCATGTCAAGATTAAAGTAAAGCAAAGCATCGTCGAGGCCATCATCGACTCTGGCAGCCAAAATAACCTAATTTCAAAAGAAACTGGTGGAACAAATGGGACTTTCAACAACTCCACATCTGAAACCATATCCATTAGGATGGATACAGAAGGATACTGAACTCCAGGTGTCTACGCAGTGTCGATTCAAATTTGCTATCACTGTTAAGTTTATTGATGAGATTATCTGTGATGTTGTACCATTGGATGTAGCACACGTGATTTTTGGAAATCCATATTTGTGGGACCGTGACGCTGTCCTCTTCCATAGAGAGCGTACATATCAATTAAAGAAGGATGGAAAAGAATTTCGAATTCAGGCTAGTAAGAGCCATCTGCCCATGAAGTTAGTTACCACAAACCAAGTCAAGAGATTGATTAGCGCTTGTGGAAAGTTCGCTTTATTGTTAATCAGGCCTGTGGTCAAGGGGGATATAAAAGTGGTACTACATACAACACTTTCTACCAGGAAACAAGGCGATGTAAGTTCACTGAAGAAGAAGTTTGCGGAGTTGTTCAAAGAAGAAGTCACTATACCACCCAAGAGAAGTGTTGAACATGAGATTGCACTCGTTGGAGATGTCTCTTTACCAAATTTGGGACTATATGGAACTTCTGTAACTGAGTCTGAAGAGATTAAGAAGCAAGTGCAAGAGTTGATTGAACAAAGGGGAATAATACCTAGTTGTTCTCCTTGCGACTTTCCAGTTCTACTTGTACCAAAGAAGGATGGAGGTTGGAGAATGTGTGTGGATTATCGAGCTCTAAACAAAATCACAATCAAGAATAGATACCCTTTACCGAGGATCGACGATCTTCTCGATCAATTAGAGGATGCAATATATTTCACTAAGCTTGATCTCAAATCTGGTTATCATCAAGTGCGGATTAAAGAAGAAGACACATGGAAAACTGCATTCAAGACTCGATAATGATTGTTTGAGTGGCTAGTTATGCCCTTTGGGTTATGAAATGCACCAGCCACCTTCATGCGACTCATGAATGAGGTATTACGTTTCTTTATTGACGATTTTGTTATCGTACATTTGGATGATATCTTGATTTTTAGCAGGACATGGGAGGAACATCTAACACATGTCGCCAAGGTACTGTCTGTATTAAAAGAAAATTCTTTAAGGTTAAATGAGAAGAAGTGTGAGTTTGGGAGACAGGAATTGATTTTTATCGGGTTTGTGATTGGGAAAGGGCAAATCAAGGCCGACCCAGGAAAGGTTGTTGTTATTTCTGCATGGCCAACACCTAGAAGTATCAAAGAAGTTCGGAATTTTTTAGGGGCTTGCCAGTACCTACGTAAGTTTATACGACATTTTTCTCAAATAGGAGCCCCCTTACATGGCTTAACCAAAGCTAATGCAGTATTTGAATGGGAACCTAAGCATGAGGCTACTTTCCAATTACTAAAGAAGAAGATTTCAGAAGCACCAGTTTTGGCTTTGCCTAACTTACAAAGGCCCTTCGAGGTAGAAACAGATGCATCTAACTATGCATTAGGAGCAGTGTTATTCCAAGATGGGAAACCAGTAGCATATCACTCAGAGATGTTCACAGGACCAGTTCAAAACTATCATACGTATGACAAAGAGTTGTATGCTATGCACCAAGCTATGAAGCATTGGAGACCATATCTTCTTGGAAATCAGGTTGTGGTTCATACTAATCATAAACCTTTGCAGTATCTCCAGACCCAATCTAAGTTACAACAGGCTCGACACATGAAGTGGGCATCTTACTTGGAGCATTTTAGTATTCACATCAAGTACAAGCAAGGAGTAACAAACAAGCTGGCAGACATGTTGTCCAGACCACCCACTAGTGTGGCCTCATTCGTAGCAATGCAGTCTCAACCATTGTTACCAAGTGAATATGCTCAAAGATATAACGAAGATGAAGATTTCAGAGAAGAATACAAGAGACTGAGTCAAGGGCATTCAAGTGAGTTTCGTTTAGTAGATGGATTGATGTACAAAGGAACAACCTTATGTATACCTCACGGTGGAGATATAATCCACTGGATAAGAGAAGCACACACTTCTCGTGTAGCTGGTCCTTTTGGTATGGAGAAAACATTATTAAATTTGAAGCGATATATGCATTGGCCAAAGATGCATCTCGATGTCTCCAAGTACATTCGAGGATGTGTGTTATGCAATACCTCAAAATTGTCCAACAGGAAGAGGGGATTGTACATGCCATTACCAGTTCCTACCAGACCATGGGAAAGCATCTCAATGGATTTTCTAGGAGGTTCACCAATGACAAAGTCAGGGAATGATTACGTATTCGTTGTAGTCGATACGTTTAGCAAGATGATCAACCTGATTCCTTGTAAGAAGACAGTGACAGGGGAAGGTGCAGCTAAGTTATTCTTTCACCATGTCTGGAAACATTTTGGGTTACCTACTTCCATCATCTCTGACAGAGATAGTCGTTTTCTAGGTCAATTTTGGACAAAGTTATGGAGTCTAATGGATACAAGGCTCAAGCATAACACCGTTTTTCACTCCCAAACCGATGGACAAACAGAAGTGGTGAACCGGACTTTAGTTCACTTCCTACGAGGGTATCACTCTAAGCATCCTAAGACTTGGTATGAGAGTTTACCTTATATACAGTTTTCTTTCAATCGAGCCTTTCATGGGACTACTTTGAAGTCTCCTTTTGAAGTTTGTCTAGGCTATTTGCCTCAGAGTCCATTTGGCATGGGTTCCACTTATCAAGATATTGTATCAATAGAAGAAGAAGACACTAGAGCTCAACGATTTATTGAGAGGATAATTAAGATACATACTTTAGTAGAGGCTCAGCTACAAAATCTCAAGCTAAGTACAAGGCTAAACATGATAAACATCGTGTTCCTTGTAGCTTTTCTAAAGGATATTTGGTATGGTTACGTATAGGGATATAACGACTTATGGGTGAAGGAAAGAAACTTAAACCTATACGTTATGGACCATTCAGAATAGTAAAGCAATTTGGAAACAATGCTTTTCAGTTAGATTTACCACCGTATATGCAAATGTATTACGTCATTAATGCAGAATACCTGAAGCTATTTGAACCTCCACTACTTAATGAAGATGATGTTCTGGAATTGAAGTTACCACCTATAGAAGACTTGTGGACAGAACGAGAGGAAGCTCTCAAAGAGGATTGTATTATTGAAACAAAAGTGACGCCTACCAGAAGAGGTGACCGTGTAATGTTTTGTGTAGGGCGTGCAGGTCAAGTACCAAGCAAAGCAAAGTGGTTTAACAAGGAACAAGGTGAGGTTGAGTTTCCGCACCTCCAGTTCTGAGCTTACACAGGAGTTTCAGCTTCCTAAAATGGGGGAGCCATGATACAGGAGTATCGTAGAAGAGTGCCAGACGAGTCTTCCAGAGTAGAAGAGTGCCAAATGAGGTTTAGATGAGCCATGTTATGTCTAGAGAGTATCTAGAAGGTACTAGAAGAGGTGAGGTTTTCTGTTAAAAACTTGTCCTAGAAGTATTGAGGTTTCCTAATATAGTTATGTTACCTATGAGTTTCTGAATTCAGAAACTCATAGCTTTAATTTCCTTATTTATGTAAGTTTGTTTGCCTATAAAAGGGGGAACTAGTAGAATAAATGGCAGAGAGAAAGTGAGAGATACAGCGAGATTGTGAAGACTTTTCCCTGAGTTAATAGAAGAAGAAGACTTAAAGAATCTATTGTGTTTTTCTTGTTTTTTGATCACTTGATCCTATCTATTCGTGCTAACTCTAGGTACCACTGATCGTTACGTATCACCTAGGGGAATCAAGTACGCAGGTTCTTGCGAGACCCAAGAGACGGAATGAGTGCGACAACAACAGAATCACTTGGAGGGTCGGTTCAGTCTCAACTACATTCCAGTCCGAAGTCTTATAGTAGGCTAGTGTTTGTAGCAACTTAATATTGTGCGTGTTTTGAACTGGACGAGGTCCCGAGGTTTTTCTGCCTTTGCAATTTTTATCGTTAACAAAACTTCTGGTGTCTTGCTTTACTTTACTTTCTGCATTATAATTCTTCGATATATTATAATTAAAGTAAAAGCAAGTATTGTACGAAATCATCAACCTGCAGTTAATTTCAAATCTTGAATAAAGATTTACAAAGAATTTTCTTTGTTGGAATTCAAATCTTGAAACAGAGATCAGGTCAAGATTAGACCTAAGTCAGGTTTAAAACTTGGAAATTGATTTTTGAGATATTCCAAGTTTATCCATATAGAGTCGGCAACTTTATTTATTCTTAAAGTTGCCGATTATACATTAAAGGGAATCAGCATCTTCATTTCCTTTATTTTCTTGCCGATTGTGTGCAACAAAATTGAAAATTTGAATACGGGGATCGACAATTTTATTAATTCTCGAAGCCGGTGATTATACACACATCAAAGGGAATCAGAAGCTTGTAAGACATCTTAGTTATCTAGTGTACCAAAAGCTGATTATTCTAGTAGTACAAAGAACATTAATGGCAGATCAAATTCATACTCATTCTTCTTCCTTATCACATTTAACTATAACTATAACCATAACTATCTAATCTAATTCAATCTTAATGACATCTCAAAACTATTAAAAAAATTCGAAAATGATCTCAAAACTTATTGAAGGCATAACAACCATTACGAAAGAATTAATGGATGAGGTTTTTTTTTTTTAATTACTTCAAAATATCTCATTTTTGTTTGTATATGCTAGCTCCGAATTAGGTTTTTTTAACCCTAATTTACCCAGGTTTTTTATCTTATCCCCAAATATAATTTTGGTAGGACCAAAAGCCAGGTTCTTAAAGTTTTGGTGTTTTTTCCACATCACTCTCAAATTTCTAAATTGAAAGCATACCTTATACCATAGAATATAATTGATGCATGTTAAGAATACTCAATGAAATTTCATACACCATCTTGGGAAATAAAAAGGAACCAACAGAACTATTTCCAATCTCGGATCTATAACATGTTATGCCTTGCTATATTGGGGCGAGAGTTTTTTAGGGGGCAAACACTACAGGATAAAATAGGAATTTATTAAGTAATCCCATAAAACCCATAATTTAGTTAACTTAGTAATTAGAGTTTGTAATTAGGATTAGCAAGATACATTAGTAATTATCAAAAATGTTTGTTAACTTAGTTATTAGAGATTATTTACTTTGTTTGAGAAAGGAAGAAGAAGAAAAGGTTTTAGGAGTGAAATTAGTATTTTTCAAAAATGTTCAAACATGGTATACATGATTCTCAGAGCTCAAAACAATGATGGGAAGACGCATTTGTATGTTAAATTCGTCGAAAACCAACTCAATCCAATTTTGTAAGACCCAGAATCGTCAGGGTAATTACAAAAAGTTTTGACGATTCATTATATCATCATGGTATGAGGAGAGTCTCTGACGATTGTGCATGTAAATATTGTACAGAGTTGAACAATCGTCGAGGTTTTAATAGGAGCATGACGAATCCAAAGCATGGAAATTGTAGGTGCTTTGTAGTTCTGAAAAGTCGTCATACTATATAACCAACACCATGACGATTGTTATGTTTGAGAAAGCACCCCTCTGCCCCAAAATAAGTTAAATCGTAATGGTTGTAGTATATCAATGACGAGTAACTTTGATTATGAAAGAATCGTCAACCTGTACATCATAGACCATGACGAGTCTGACTGTATTTTCAAGTCTTTCAAAACAGATTGTCAGAGTCGTTTTACAATATAAACCAGGAAGGATTTACAAAATATTTTGAATTGCAATAGAAATCAAACAAACTAAGTACGATTAACCAAATCCCATCGAGTGTTAGCAACAAACCTTTTAAACAAACCACAACAAACCATTGTCTACCTACGAAACGAAAAATGTATCCAACAATATAAAACATAAAAATGTTTCACTAAAACCTAGTATGAAACGAAAAACAAAAACAACTATAATTTAACCCTATTAATTGTTGCTTACATCGCCTTCACCTTCACTGCGACTACGACCTCGACCTCATTTAGAACTTTCACCAGCCTCCTGAGTGCCACTAGTTGAACCACTAGTCCTCTTCGATGGGCGTCGTAATCCATTAAACATGTGCTCCGCCTCTAGTATATCCAAGTGCCTAATGTGCTGAACATGACTCTTCAGTTCATCATGGGTCAATCCCTCTCCCCGATCCGATCTCAAACACAACCAGATGAGGACATCTTTCACCTGTTCCTTCTATTATCATTAAAAAAAATATATGATTAAGATATTTGAGGCATGTTAGTATGAATCTAAAACCAACAACATAGAGGCAAAATACTTACATATAACTTGTACAAGAAGATTCATCAGTGGAGGTCTTTTTCTTTTTCCGGCCACGAGGAAAAATGACTTCCCTGCATATCACATCTAAATGCGTGAATCCTGGTACCATTTCATGTATTCGTATGTGCTCTCATGTCCAAACTTCGCATCATCCCGATTTTTGAAGTTCTTCGGTCCAATCTTCGTTCCTCGGATTTGGAGTGTAAACTACGTCAATACGCTTGATATCAGCACTTGACTCCTCCCTCACCACTCTGAATTTTACATCACCTTCGGGGTCAATTGGACGATCTTGAACATACCAGAGTTTCCGCTGCATTCTTGTCGGATCGTACATTGTATACCCAAGGGGGTGGAACAAAGGGCCATTTAAAAAAAAAATCTTCTCTTTGTATATTTTTCAGAACTCTATCCTCAATGTAAGGGTCAAAAACTACATCTTCTGCACTCATGGTGTCCAATATTTGTCGGACATGTTGCAACCAATCTTTATTACCCTTCAACTAATCCCCCCGTGAAGATGTACCTCTTGCCTCTTGGTTGACCTGCTTTCCATTAAGGGTCGACCCTCCACCACTTTTTATTCTCTTCCATCAGTTTAAGGAAGTGAACGTATATCCACACCTGTCAAGAACATAAACTACACATAAACAACTATCCATATATTACCGAATGTACGAAGATAAACTAACAACAATCCATATATTACCTGCAGTATTGCCGCGTTCCCATAGATTTGAGCGGTTTTATGCCGGCATGCCTTTTTCAGCGCTGTGTTCAAGTGTGACACTACAGATGTCCCCCACGAGTACTGGTTCATCTCATCCAAGGGATGCAATAGCTGGATGAAGTTGGCGTTCACCCTATTCCCGGCAGAAGTAGGATACCCATATAGATAGGACATATAAGAGATAAGCCGCCGCCGCAGCCCTTACTTGAGCATCAGACAAATCAGTCGTCTTTTCTTTAGCACGGGTTCCCGAATACTTGTTTCTCAACCTCACAAGATTGAACTCCTTCTTCTTTTTACCATATTTTTCTCTCATATATATACCAGAACTATGTCTCATGTTGACTCCACCCAAAGAACTTTTGGTACAAGTCTTCAATTTATCCCAATTGAGTTTTTTTTCGTAGCCTTCATTGGTTGATTTCCCTTCAACTACGACGTCAAAAGTCTCGAGCATCGTCAGGAGTGATTGCCATCTCGCCGAACCTAAAATGCATGGTGTCGGTCTCCTATAATACCTCTCACAGAAGGCTGATACTGTCTATATGTCATAGTTGACAACATAATTATTAACGATTGGCATCAGAACGGAGTTGTTTAAGATCGTTTGGACCCTGTCACATTCATCTTTAAGCTTCCAGTTCTCCACATTGAAGTACGATGTTTGGTGCCTCAAAAGACAAGTGGCATTTGTATGATCCTACAAGATAGAAATTTACTAATAACAATGAACCAAGTAGCTAAACATAACATAAATAACAAGAAAATGACGAGGTTGTTACCAGGGTAGAGTAAATTGTACAAGCCCACGAGGTTGGATATATATCCAAAAAGAACATTTCAACCATCAGCTGGTACTCCATAAGGTCCGTGTGCAGGGTCTAGCATTAGTGATGGATGGGGAATGTGTGAATCCTTCCCCTTCGCCTTTCTTTTCTTCTTGCCTTTGGGTTGTTCTTCATCACACCTCATTCATCATCATTATCACCTCCTTTACCATCGCCACCAATTAATTCTAAGCCTGATGCATTAGTTGTTACCTCATCATCTACTGCATTCAATTCATATTCCTTTAATTGCATTTGGAATACATGATCAGGAATATCATCATCAGCCCTCAGAATATTACCATCAGCATCAGAGTCCGGAAGAGAAGAAATTTAATCAGGGTTTCGTTCACGGATTGTGACTGGTACCTCTCCGGTAGCGTGTCACTTTTATTTGAAGGCTTAGGTGGTGTCAGGTTTTTTCCTTTTCTGATATCCGCTAGCCTAAATAAATACACAAAAGAACAATTAACAACCAAAACTACCGCAGAAAATCGACAAGGTAATACCAAGAGAATGAGACGATTTTTCCAAAACAAAAAAGTGTCAAGGTCTTTGCTGCATGCATGACGAATTCGGTCAAGACTACACTACATCGTCAAGGTATCTGTGTGGAAAAACATTACGAGTGTTTCATAAAATTGGATACACTAGTACACAAATGAGCATTTAAGACGGTTTTTTCATGGAGCCATGTGACGGTTTTTGAATCAAGTGGCAATATGTCGTACAATAAACACGTCTGGGTGAATGTAGTGTATGTATTCCCCCTTTATACGACGGTTTGGATTGCTTACAGGATCCTTGGCAAGGATTGAGCTATCAACCGTCGTAACTACTGACCACATTGTCACTCTCCTTTGTGTTTGTCATATCCAGTGTCGAATGACTGTTGAATAGCAACGTGAAAGCAATTCGATAAATTCTTCAAGTGTCCATTTGCTCAGATATAAACTACGATGTTGATTCAGTAGCCTTCGGGAATCATAAAGGCACGTTGAGCTTGTGTTTGTCATTGTCAGTGTCGATCTACCAGTAGATAGCAACGTCAAGATGTTCGATAATTTTTATGCGTGTCCACTGTTGGAGTTTTCATTTGACACTTACCAATTAGAGATTTTCTTGAGTGTCCATAGACAGCTCAATAGCCATACCAGGACAATCAGATGAGGTGCCAAAATATGGGTAGATTGCCACTTAAAGAAATAATTGTTTTCTCAGCGTGTCGGTTTTCATTCGACACTCTCCAATTCGAGATTATTGTTGGGTGTCCATAGCCAGCATCTGTAGCTACTCTAGGACAAAAATGATGTAAAGTGCCAAAATATGGGTCAGTAGACACTTGAAGAAATCAATTTTTACTCTGCGTGTCCAATGTGGAGGTTTCATTTCGACACTCACCAATTCTACATACTTGTTGGTCTCCATAGCCAGCATCTATAACCACTCGAGGACAATAAGAGTTGAGCTACCTAAATATGGTTATATTGCCACGCGATCTATCTTATTTAAGGGTACGTGACAATAAAAATGGACGGACCTCTGAACCTGGTCAGGGGCCCATGTCCGCGAGCTAATATTTAGGTGCATAAACCAGGCTCAAGCATCCGGGTAAGCCCTCTAGTCCATAAGATCATTTAGAACTTACACAACAGCGATGGGCTTAATTTAGGTTACAGCCCAAGATAAATCTGATCAGGCCTAGGATCTATCACAGACGTATATTGCAGTTGGGCTTAACCTACACATTAACCAGAGTCATCAGACCAATATGAGCGTGTGAGAGTAAACAAACCATTTCCAATGAGGTGTATCTTCTATCACGAAACTCTCATCTTCTGCAATGTTGTATTCTTTTCCGAAGGGGTACATGCATTTGACTTAACAAACGTGAAAAACGATTGAGATGTATTGGCTGCGTCCATTGAATGTCTATATACAGTTCAAGACATTCTAAGTGCCCCTATATAACTATGTATTGGTTGCTTCCATTGAATGTCTATATAAAACTCAAGACATTCTAAGTGCCCCTATATAACTATGTTGTGATGGAAAACGCATCTCTTGAAATTCCGTTACATTTTGGTAGAAAATGAGGAGTCTTTTCCCGAAAGGGTACAAGCATCTGCAGTTTTGCACCAATGCACTTGTCTGAACAGACGTGTATATTGGATGTCTATATAAGTTCAGTATTCTACACAATAATCCTAAATATCCTTATCCCATTATTCAACACTAACAGCAATGGATAAATTACCAGAGGAATTAACTACAAAGATTTTAGTCCGTCTTCCTACAACAGAGAGTGTTTCTCACAGCAAATTGGTATGCAAATAACGGAAGACCATCCTTGACGGAAAAATAACTGGTCTACTTATCTCGGCCTCATTTGAGTACTATGGAGGAGATGATGTTACACACCTCTTCTACGGACGACGAGTACGAGAAGAAGACTACTCCACAATCGCAAACAATTTCAAAAATCACCCGGTTAGTGGAAGTAGCAAGTTTGCTTTAAACCCAATAGTTGGATCTTGCAACGGTCTTGTGTGTCTATATGATTTTCACGACTGTGTACAAGATCCTATATTACTTATGAATCCAGCAACAGATGAGTCCCTCGTTCTTTCAGAAAGAGACTCGCGGCCACGTTGAGGACTATGAATTTATGGCAAAGATGTAATAGGAGGTTTCAACTATTGTGAAGTTACCGGTCAGTATAAGGTAATTAGAATTGATGTTAATGGCTCAGTGGAAATATTCACTCTAAGCGACAAGAGGGGATGGAGGGTCATCACAGAAGTACCGTACGTATTCATGGATTCTGGTTTATTTGCAAATGAGTGTATTTTTTGGTTCGATCATTCTGACCACACTTATAGATCTGGAAACATATTAATATCCTTCGATTTGCATACTGAGAAATTTTAGTTACATAGGGAACCACCATACAATCAGGTCCCTGAAGAGTTTTATATGGATGATCACCCAGAAGTTGGAATGATGCTGTTTGGAAGTACTCTTTGCATTTACTGCAAAAATAATGACTTTTCCAATGAAATGCTCAGGATTGATTTTTGGATCAAGAACAAGAATAAACATCCTGAGGTCGCTTGGGAACGCGAGGCGAGCATTTTATTGGAAAAGACAGACATCATATGGCCGGCGTTTAGGCAGTTGGCCTTCGGAAGTCACGAGAACAGCTTATTCAAGAACATCTTGTTATGGGACTGCCATCAACTATCTTGTTACAATACTGAAACTGGAACCTTGAAGGAAGTCTGGGGGCCTTGTCCTTGGCAAACACGCATAGGAATTGTTCCTCACATGATGAGCAATGTCTCATTGAAAGATTTTGGAGGACAATCTGGGGGGCTCATTAATAAAGTACGTTTTTTGAAGGATTAGTGCTACTCTTAAGGAAAATTATTACTTCAATATTATTTATGTTCTTATGTATTTCAGTTTGTATTTCTTTTTTTTTCAACTGGTCATGGACGTTAGTATTATTTTTTATTTTTTTGGATTGTTTACCGGATGTTGCTATTTTCGATTACTATTATAGAATAATATAAAGTTTGATTAACAATTGATCAGATATCCCTCGTATTTAACTTATTGATCAAAAATGAAATAAATAACCATAACCATTAACTACAGACCTGTATCTTCCACATTGCCAGCAACAACAAATTTGAACGTCATCTGGATAGGGGTGTCTCAGCATCCTCAAGTATTTGGTACATTTCTAATCATCCAGTAGCATCCGCTGAAATTCTCATTGGACATTCAACACTTGTGCATTGTGCAGATCATTGTGGTGGGGCAAGGGAATTTCTCCGTGCTCAGTACATATGGTATACTTTGGATCCATTCCCGTCATGTATAAATGGCGTCGTACCTTTGTCACTCTGGGTCTGTAGCGGTTTAAACATTTCCGACATGGACATAAAATAACCGGCTCTTCAGTGTGCAGGATCGCATACTCTAGAAATGCCTCGACTCCATCTCGATAGGGCTTTTCCATTCTATTGGTGCCAAACAAGAATTATCCATTACTCTAGGATCCTTTGTGAAATCACCCATAAATTATCAGCTACCTGGTCAGATTCGGAAATTGTCATCATCACCCATTTGCAAATTATAATAGCAAATAATTCAGTAGATCAGAAGTGAAGATGAGAAAACGTGCAAACCTATTAGAACAAGTTCGGAAATGTAGATCTGCTACTAATAACATTTTGAGTTCATTTTGCACAGAGTAATAATACGTACAGAAAGATTATTCTACCTAGTTAACATGAATTTGAATGTTTCAGTTAAGCACCGAAAATCATTCATAAATCAAGAATCACTAGAGTTGTAACCAACCATCCCAAAATTCAGATGCACAATCAGAACATACATATTAAAAACAAAGAGTGCATGAATATGAAACTATATTCATCTTTCACTGGCTATAATCATACGAATTGAAAAATACAACCGAAAATCAGTTGCAAAAGAAGAGCTTGTTATGCTTGCAAGATGAACAAAGTAAGTATATATTTAGTTTTCCAGAGATATCAGAACATTTAAGAATTACCCTAGATTTGAAAGACAAACCAAAATCAGTTGCAAAAGAAGAACTTGTTGTGCCTGGTAAATGAACAAAGAAATTATTTGATTAGTATTACAAGGATGATAGAAAATTCAAGACATGATAGTTGAACACATCGACGTGTAATCAGCCCAAGAGCTTTGCATGACTCTAGGGTTTCGTTAAACGAGGAAGGTAAAATACACCTACAACACCAATAAAGTGTGTCATACTTGTAATTCTTGTTACCTTCAGGGTTCAATTTCTTTTCTTCCTTCTTGGATTTTGGAGGACAATATAGGGGCCTCAACAATACAATACGTTTCCAATTATTTGTACTTTCCATGCTAGTTGTGTCTCATATATGCATGCAACCTGCCTCTTTCATATCATAATACTCATAATATACACTGTATTCTACTGTTGACGCAAAAAAGAAACTTTGGAAAATAATGTATGTTTTACTGTCGATATCATTATCCGTGTTTTCGGGTACACCTTTACGTTTGTTTCAAGTACTAGATCAAAGACAAAGTGATTACCAGCGATCAACATCCCGATCGCCATTTTATGTGGACAAAGGCGCGCGAGGTAGGTGGAGAAATCCCAAAAGAGGACGAAGAACTCAAGGAGGTAGCGGCCAAAATTGTAAGTAAAACAAAACTTCCAACTGCTCATGTTTTTCACTAAAGTATACGCGCGATGTTTACATTTTTTTTTAAACTCGGCACTGTGGACAGGCTGCGGCGCAAAAGAATGTCGAAGAGGGAGTTGAAAAGGTTGGTCCGAGAAAGGATATCCTGACAATTGCTTTGGGCGAAGAAAAGGCACGCGTGTCAGAGGGATTGGCTCCAGAGTCACTAAAGGCAGTTACTGGGGGGATTCCAAGCGACCAAGGAAATCCTCGAAAGAGAAGGATTAACTGAAGCTGCAGCTGAAAGAGAAGGATCAAGAAGTAATGTTGATGAAAACAATGATGCAGGAGGCAGCAACAACGCTTCTTTCTCAAGGAATTTCCTTACCCAAGTCTTTGTCTAATTTACTGAAAGATTGTAGAACAAAGGTAAGAGTATCTTCATTGACTAGACAGTGTTTTTATGAGACTGGATTTACTTTTTTATTAGATTGGCGCACAATATCTAATGTTCGTCATCAATGTTCAACTTCGACACTTCAGGATACGACTCTATGTGTCCTGAACTCTTCCGAAGGAATTTATGTAGAGAGCAATCCTTCCGGTAGATCTAATAATGGGGAGGTTTCAAATCCACTTCCTGACAAGACAGTGGCAGCTGAGAAATCTTTCAACGAGACTGGGAAACGTACACACAAAAAGAAAAAAGAAGGAAGCTCAGAATCTGCTGGACCAAAGCAGGGAAATCTCGCTAAGTCCTCAGCGTCTCTATTTTTAAAGGTTTAATTCTACTCCATCTACGGCGGAATCTGGAAAAGAGCTATTAGGAGCAGTTAATACATGTTTCTTTTCCAATCCTTTAAATCTATATTGTTTTGGTGTTTTCTCTTATGTTCTTCATATGCCATGCATACCTGCAGGGTATGCCATGCAACCTATATTCTGAAGGAAATACAAAAATTGTTGCTAGAGGTGTGGCTTTTATCACAAAGGAAACTGAGCAAATTGTTCAGGATGGTGGGGGAAACGAGCGGAAGATTGCTTGCTATATAGTGCAGGTTAATGAAGTGTTAGATGAGAAACTCAGTTTACCCATACCCGATATGGGTTGTGATAACCTGGGAGAAGCGGAAGGCGCTTTCATCGACTGGCCAAAATCTCAAATAGTCATCAGAACTAAAGTTAGCTGCTTGGCTTGTTTGTCGTGGATTTTTTTTTATCTGTCTTCACATGACCAATGGATTCCAGTTAGGTTCGGGAATATATCTTGCAAGAATATTACATACTATGTATTATTGTATTGATGCAGACAACTAAGTCAAGCTCTGAGAACAACAAGAAGAGAAAGGAATCTCAACCTGAGCAAAACAAGAAGAGAAAGGAGTCTCAATCTGGGCAGCACTGGGAGATAGTGAAGCCACATGAACAATGGCCGGGTTCTCAGAGAACGGAGTCTCAACAAAGGAAACACAAGGACAAACCAAGGGCACAGGATCAACAGTTGGGTTCTGGGAGAAAGGAGTCTCAATCTGGGTAGCACAAGGAGATAGTGAAGGCACATGAACAACGGCCGGGTTCTCAGATAAAGGAGTCTCAACCAAGGAAACACAAGGACAAACCAGAGCCACGGGATCAACAGTTGGGTTATGGGAGAAAGGAGTCTCAGTATGGGCAGCATAAAGAGACAACAAAGGCACATGATCAACTGTTGGTTTCTCAGGGAATGGAGTTAACGAAAAACAAGGAGAAAGCAATGGTACAACTTCAAAAGTCGGGTTCTCAGACGACTGAATCTCAATCCGCGAAAAATACAGGGGTAAGTTTTTTTTTTTCTATATATACAGTCATTTGAGTATATTACTGTTGATGTTCATATGGCGTATATTTCTGCAGGGTATATATTGCATGGTCTGGTCAGGAGAGTCAGGTTCTAGGCCAAAACTCGTTGATAGAGGTAGAGCATTTAGAACATCGGGAAAAAAGACATTACGTGCCAACGATGAAGAAGTTCTTTGCCACAATGTCGTCATTGAAGAAATTTTAATGCCTACTTACGTTTTACTGGTGCGAAATGGAAGTATTGAAAATTTAGAGGATGCTCTTGGAAAGACCATTGCTTGTCCAATAAGGCATGTCTCCATGGATGTAAGTTGCTTGGGTAGTATAAATGGATCATGATTTTTACGTAAATTAGTTTTTGTTATTTTAGAATCCTAAATGTTACGCTGCATATGCTGGTACAGAAGAATGACAAGCAATCATCCCATGTTAAAACGCCTGAAGAGTCGTCAGCCAAAGTTGTAACGACTGAGAAGAAATCAGTGAATGATGGAGTTTCTGGGACGCAACCACTAGCCAGTGTTGTCATGTCTTCGACGGAGGTACTACTGGAAGACTCACAAGCAGTGGAGGAACCAAAAGCTAATCAACATGAAGACAGTCAAACAACAGGTAATAAACTCTTAAGGGCGAGAACATAACATAACATTATACTGAATTTGAAAGGGCTTCCTAATAGGGCTAGGGCTCGCAAGGTATATTCAACTCCAGACGGCAAACCAAAGAATACGAGGAACGTCGCAAGGATGCTATCACAACTAACTGATGAACAACATTTGGAGTCTCCATCCAAAAAACTAAAGAAATAATGTTTTTAGATGATAAATGCATGGTCTGTAATATTTTCTTTTGCAAACTCCTAGAGCCGAATTAAAAAAACAATAATTATTAATAATATGAATTTCCAGATTAAATTTAATTGCATGAATATTCCCCTGGATGACTCGTCCGGGTCGGCTGGTGACGGTAAATAACCATTCTTATCACCCGACCCGAGAACTGGTAAAAAACCGTTTACCGAGCCACGTGGATGGTTACAGAGGTATCAATCTAAACGGCTAAAATTCCATCATCTCCCGCAGATCTAGCGACACGTGTATGGCTCCAGATCCGAAATATTTCCAGGAAAATAACGGCTCAGATAATACCACGTGGATGGTGGAAAATGCATCTTTTCTGACGGCTGAGAATGCTTGTATTTGGACGGCTGATGTTCCATCATTAGAGAACAATTTATTGACATCGTACGGTGGAAAAATGCTTCGGATATTGCATTCGCGTGTTTGTTATCAACATGCAGCCACGGTATTAATGACGCCAAGAGTCTGAAAGGTACAGAACAGACACTTGGGACTAATATGTTGCGTCTTTTATATGATTTTTCCGACGGTCCAATGGATACCAAGAGACTGAAAGGTATCGAATAGACACTTCGGACCAATATTTGCGTCTTTTATATGATTTTTTACGACGGTTCAAATTATCTTAAGAGTCTGAAAGGGTATAAAATAAACACTTGTAATTATATTTTGCGTGTCCAGGAATGGTTTTTACAACGGTTCAAATGGTACCAGGAGTCTGAAAGGTATACAACGGACACTCAGAATGATATTTTCGCGTGTTTTGAATGATCTTTACGACGGTTCAAAATACTTCTGGAGTCTGAAAGGTATACAACGGACACTCAGAATGATATTATTGCGTGTTTTAGATGATCTTTACGACAGTTTTAATGATTACTAGTGTCTAATGAGACCCGTGTTGCCACTAGAATTGGGAAAATTTTGCATCACTGTGCGACGGGTGGTTGGGAAGGCCATGTCCGTTAATCCCTACTATAAGGGACAATAAAACATGTCATTACTCGACACGCTCCGGCCATTTTTTTTGGAAGTGTCTGAATACATACGGACACTGTACAAAACCGTCTTAAATGCTCATTTGTGTTCTATTGATAAAAGACATGTTTTTCTAAATCTAAACTCGTCATGGTTTTGGAACTACATTGTGACGACATCCAAAAAAAATTAAAACTCGTCAAGCAAGGGTATGTTTCCCTGACGATTCTTGCCATGCAAAAATATGAATTTTAAGATGATGTTGATAAAATCGCCAAGCATTTCATAAAAACCTAGATGAATGTTCTTGATTTTTCTTTTAACATGCTAAATCGTCAAGGTCGTGTCAACAACCATGACGAGTTTTCCTACTATAAATGAAATTTCACGGTTTCTAACCTATTAAATCGCTTGAAACAACGATGAAAACAATTGAAAGGCGATTAGAGTAACTTACTCCTTCATTGTGGCCAAAGAATTGTCCATTTCCTCCTTCGGTTGTTCGCCGTCTTCTTCACGACTTTCTTCTTTTATTGATTTTTATTTTTCTTTTCTTTCCTCATGTTGTAAACAATCGTTGAATCATCTTCTTCTCCATTGCTAGCCATATTTGTAATGTCGAAAGAAGAAAACTCGAATTTCTCAAATTCGAGTTTTTTTAGAGAGTTTGGGTTTGAAAATAAGAAAGTTTGGTTTTTCAGTATGAGAAGTAATGGTGGAGTAAGAGGAGGGTGAGTGAGTTTATTTTTATAACTGAAAATTTGAGAGGGAGAATTAGTGGAAATTAATGGATGATTAGTGGTAGGTTAATTAGATTTGTGCATGTTAATCGAATCTAGACACCCCTTATAATTAGACTTTTGTTTTTGTTTTTGCCCCCCTAGAAAAAAAACTCCCTCCCCTAAAATAGCAAGGATGTTATGCTTCCGGTAACCATCATCATTCATGCTCACAGGACCATTCATCTCCTCCTTAACTAGAGATTGTGATTTGTGACAATGAAATTCCCTTTCCACCTCTCGAAATGTCAAAAAGGTTTACGACAACCCATCATCACCTCCCGTACATAGTTTCCTCTTAAGAGGCCACTTGATTCATGTGGGTCTTAGGGGTCATTACCCTTTGAATAATGTAGTTAAACAAGCCACTCCTAAATTCCTAATTTATGATACAATTCCAAATGTCCTTGTATCCCCAATACCAGGGCCAATGTCAATTTATTGTTCACCTAAACATTGCAAATTTATTTCTTTTTGGGTTATTGCAACGGCGCTAAATAAGTGACTTTGATATAAAGCAACTTGATGTTGACAATTTTGAACTTTAATGTGAAAATTTCTGTGTAGTTTAAGTATTGACTCTCTCTCTTCCAAAAACCCATCATTAAGATGGTTTATACGATAAACCCATAATATAAGATTTTGATAGAAAAATGTAAGTTTTTGGTTGACTTTGTATTATAGGTTATTCTCTATGGCTAAAATACCCTTTAATTCAAAAAATCTTTCCTAATATTATGGTTATATTAGTTGTCATCTTGATTTTTGTTAACTAAAATACATTATCTACTTTATTTTGAGTTAAAGATTTGTGTCATAATTTTCTCACTCTTATTAAGTTCTCTAATTATGCGACAATTTTTCATTATAATAATTGTAGGTTTCACCAACTGCAATTTTAAGTAATGCAGGTGAAAATTGCAGTTATCATTCTTCGAACAAGTGATATATGCAGATTTCATCATTTGTAGATAGGTATAATTTGGGAAAATTATAATTATCACCTCTAAACAAGTTGATAATTTCGGATTTCACCTACTACAACCGTGGTTATTGGTGAAAACTGTAGTTTTCCTAAATATCATATGGTGATAATTGAACTTTTCGGTAAAAAACGAATTTTTTTTCAAGTGAAAAATGTATTTTTCCTAAATATTTTATGGTGATAATTGAAAGTTTATTTGAAAGATTATATTATGGTAATAATTGTAATTTTCCTAATCATTTTTAGAAGGTCAAATGAGTTTTTTTAGGGATTAGGATTTATAATAAAGTGATATTTATTCTTCTTTCTAATTTCTAAGAATAGAAATAAGTTTCTGTATTAGGCAAAAGGTTATTCATGTAATCAAGTCTTATTATAAATAATTATGGGTTTTTCATATATGAAATCTTAATGACGGGTTTTTCACAACAAAAATAAAAAAAGTAGGCTAGAGATAAGTTTCCCCCTCCCTCTGTTTGTTTATTTTAGTCCTAATTGACAAAGTCAAGATATTAAGAAGACCAAGAGATTTCCCAAAGTATCCTTGAATTATTACCAAATTGACTAGTATTACATAAATTAATTAAGTTTAGCTTTAATGGGTAATAATGAAATAGGTAATGAAATCAAAAACAAAAATGGAAACAAGATAAAAATAAAATTAGAACACCTTCTAAACTGAGAAGGGATCAAAATTTTCTAACAGGATAAGGTGGGAAGGTTCTTTCATTACGTTGATAGAAGTCTAGAAAGACTCCCTCTCCCGGTGGTCGAGTCCCGTCAGGGCCTCTCGCATACGCTCGAGTCACTTCATCCCGTCAGGGCCTGTCCTCTTCAGTCCAGTCCCCTCCGGGCCTCCCATAGGTCGAGGGTTGGGTGTGGCCGATCGTTAGATCGAGTGATGAAGTATCACCCCCTGTCGGGTCACAACTAAAAATAGAATGAAGGATAAATAAAAAATGTGATGGTAATTTTGTTTCCTTATTATACAAATATGATTTGAGATTTTATATATTAGGTCCCACTAAAAATATTTTATGAGATAAAAAACCAAAGTATACTTGAGAGTTTTAGGGGAAAATATATCTATAAACAGAAATATGACATAATAAAAAAACAGACGAAATTAGAAATTAGGACTGAAATAAAAAAACAGAGGGAGTAGTATTTTGAGAGAATTTATTCTCGCAAAACGGATCATCATCACAATTGTTTAAACCTTGAATGCGTCGACCATGTAATGTGTTACTCTTTTAAGAGATGGCCAACTTGGTACCATTGAACATTAAATTCATACAAGAGAATGCAACGCTAAAATGTGTGGTTATGCGATTATTTAGTCGATATCGTATAAACCATATGATGGGTTTTAATGGAGGTCATCATCATTGTTCATGAGTACCAAAAAATATGGATTTGGACAGATGTTGAATTTCATATTGTAAAAGTCGTGTTGCATGTTGGAACTAGACGAATTACAGATGAAGTAGATGCAGACAGACAGATGAACTAAGGATGGGGTGTCCCATGGGCCATGAGCACAAACAATCTACATCGAAGTTCTTATGAGCTTCTTCTTCTACGATGCTTTACGTTTGCTGATCAACCGAAGTTGTTGATCAGAGATATGCCAAATGACTAATTCCAAGTTATGGGTTACCTAATCCATAACTAAAGTGGATCCCTCCAGTCATATGTAAATGCTGTGTAAAGTGAAGTTTTGCCAAACACAAAATGGAAGTCTAGAAGAGAAATTATGCCGTGATCATGGATTCTTGTGTGTATTAGCGTACTCCTTACAATTGTTTATTTTCTTTTTCTGCATTAGGTATGATTTAAATATAACGCCACGAAATCATACAAACGGTAGGGGTCTCGCCAGCTTACTTAAAGCTACTTCCCATTCTAATCAGGTTCGTTGAGCGTCTCTCGAGGAGTCTCACGGCAATATTTCTGCACCGACAAATCTCGAAATCGAAAATTAAAAAAATTTGAAGACATACGTATAACAATTAATGGTTGCTTGTTTTCCTGACTCAAATGCCTTGTCTGAGTTAGACTCATTATATCTGAATCTAACATATTTATCTGACTCAAAAATCATTAAAAAGTAGTAATTAAAAGTTTTCAAGATTATATCTGACTAGCATACTTCCCTAATCAGATGTATGGATCGAGTCAGATATCAGATGAGACGATAAAAAACGAGTCAGATGCCGAGTCAGATGCAAAACCAGCATTGTGCAAGTCACTTAGAAGTTAGAAGGGAGTTTTTTTTTTTTTTTTTTAATTTTGACACGATCAGCAGGGAAGTTAGAAGGGAGTTGCTAAGGCCTAAGGCCAAAAGATGACCAAGTAAACAAGTTTTGGATGCCTAACACTACCAACCAAAGCCCCCACTCTACATATCACTCTCTTAGACCCAGCGAAAATGAGATTGGTGACGTTTTGGTTCCGAAGACAGTAACCAACCCCCACCCATATCAAACAAAAATATCTTCTTCTCTCTAATTCAATTCAATCTTCTTCTTCTCCTTCCATTCCATTTACTATAACAATTTGCATATGCACCATCACCAGTTATGTCCTGACACCTGTTTCTTCCTGTTACATATCAGCATACGTTGCTTTCAGTTTTCACTAACCAAAGGTACCTATAATTTGACTTAGCTCTGCTCTTTCTATATATACACACAATCTCTTTTTTCTCATCTAATATGCAAATAGAAAATCAACCCCATTTCTAGTTCTGATCTTTCCATAAAGTTTTTCTTAATGCACCCCATGTGTTTCTGATCTTTTCATAAAGTTTTTCCTATTCAGCTTACAGTGTTTCTGTTGGCAATTTCTTTGGTAAAACTCTTCATTAAATATCCCTGTTTTGCTTACATTAATGCAAAACACAATTTTCTAACTAATCTTTTGTTGTTCACTTTTAGGTTCTGAAGCTTGAAGAATTGTGTTTGTGTTGCAATGGATAACCTGCACACGAATGGGAAGAAGGTAGTTGAACTAAGTGTGAAGCAAGGGGAACCAACTTTGGTGCAGCCAGCAGGGGACACCAAGAAAGGTTTATACTACTTGTCGAATCTTGACCAGAACATTGCAGTCATAATCCAGACTATTTACTGCTTTAAGTCGGACGACAAGGGAAACGAACTAGCAGCCGAAGTGATTAAGGACGCATTAGCAAAGGTTCTTGTTCATTACTACCCGCTTGCTGGACGGCTTACGATTAGCTCGGATGGTAAGCTTATTGTCGATTGCACCGGTGAAGGGGGGGTTTTCGTCGAAGCAGAAGCTAACTGCAGAATGGAAGAGATCGGAAACATAACAAAACCTGATCCTGCTACTCTTCAGAAGTTGGTCTATAACATCCCTAGTGCGAAAAACATTCTTGAAATTCCTCCTTTGGTGGCTCAGGTATGTAAAGTCTGACAGACATTGTTCTGTATAGTGTTTGCATTTGCCGATTAAAGGCGCACGGTCTGTATCGATTCTTATGTGCAATTCTGTTGATTTCTGTAGGTGACTAAGTTCAAGTGTGGAGGATTTGTTCTTGGCCTATGCATGAACCACTGTATGTTTGATGGGCTTGGTGCCATGGAATTCGTCAACTCATGGGGTGAGACTGCAAGAGGCTTACCGCTAAGCATCCCGCCGTACCTAGACAGGCACATACTTGAACCCAGAGACCCACCTGTGGTAGAGTTCCCTCACCGTGAATTTGAAGAGATCGACGATGTATCAAACATTATGGACCTGTACGTCGAAGAGATGCAATACAGATCGTTCTGTGTTGGTCCCGAACAGCTTGATTTACTCAAGATGAAAGCCATGGAAGACGGGGTTCTGGAGAAGTGTACAACGTTCGAAGCACTATCTGGCTTCGTGTGGAAAGCCAGATGCAAGGCATTAAATTTGCAACCAGAGCAACAGACAAAGCTATTGTTTGCTGTTGATGGCCGTGCGAGATTCAACCCACCATTGCCAAGAGGGTACTTCGGTAACGGAATCGTGTTGACTAACTCGCTGTGTAGCTCGGGCGAAATACTGAAGAATCCTTTATCATTTTCAGCTGGGTTAGTGCAAAAGGCAGTCAGGATGGTGTCAGACAGTTACATGAGATCTGCCATAGATTATTTCGAAACAACTAGAGCTAGTCCATCGTTGGCTGCAACACTTCTCATTACTACTTGGTCTAGATTACCTTTCCATACCACCGATTTCGGATGGGGCGAGCCTGTTCTGTCTGGACCGGTTACGCTACCTCAGAAAGAAGTCATACTGTTCCTGTCCCATGGAACAGAAAGGAGAAGCATAAACATCCTTCTAGGCTTGCCTGCTTCTGCCATGAAAACATTTGAAGAGCTAATGGAGATATAATTCCAAGGACATGTAATTCTAGATTTTTCGACCCTCGGTTTTGCGGTGCATCTCTTGTTGAAGCAGTTGACAGATTCTGGCAGAATTGATACTGACAGAGAGGTAAATATTGTTGAGCATGGTGGTACAGAAAGGTGGTGAATTCGTCATTGTTGTAATTTAGGAAAAGGAATTGCGAATCCAGGGGCGAGAATTTGTGTTTGTTGTTTCCTGTCTTGTTTTGTTGTTTTTCATTTTGGAGATTATTGCTTGGATCTATAAAAATTTATTACATGTTTATGTTTCAAGATTTGATTCAGTGTTGTTTATTATCCATTAGAATCGCAATTGTAGTAGCACTGTGGCAGTGCAGTTGTATTTATTCATTCATAAAGATGACGTATGATTCATTTTCTTTCATGTTTTGACAACTCCGATTGACAACTAAGAGCAAGCACTATGGTTCACATTAATAGAGAAATTATAGAGATGTCCTGGAGAAATGGAGAAGAGCAACTACTATGGTGTAAAAATTCTCTATATTATAGAAATAGAGATGGGTTTCTCTATTGCCTGCTACCAATCCGTAGCAGGCAATAGGGATAGAGATGTGAGGCGGAAACCGAGTACCGCAGGGCGGAAACTCAGTTTCCGTAAAATTTTAATAAATCTTTATAATATTTTGTGTGCGGAAACCGAGTTTCCGTCTAAAAATATGGCTAAGACCACCGTGGTTGCCGATTTGTGTCATTTCTGCCATCCCTATATCTTCATATTCTAGAGATGCCTTATTGGCACCATAGTGCTTGCTCTAAGGGGAGTACCAAAATAACTAGTTGGAGGTACTAAAGGAGGTGATGTAGAATTGTTGGAGGGCTCAAACCACATTTCTTGCTAATTCATTTCATTTCTGGTTCACTCTCTAGGACAAGGCCCAGAAAACTAGCTTAGAATGGTTAGATATATATCATAAGAGGACTCTGATTTTATGTAGGAGAAGTAAAATGAAGAAACAATAAAAGCATTTTAGTCTCTCCTAAACTCAGCTATATTTTATTCATCTCAATCCTCTTTTAAGTCCAGCTATTCTGGTTTTTTACTTTCCGTCTACTCTGGCAGTAAGCAAAATATATCTGTCTGCTGTAGCAATAAGCAAACTCCTATGTGCTGTGGGAATATAGTGATACGAACCTACCAAGATTGAGATTGAAATCCCTGAGAAGTTAACGATTCTTAACAGTAAAGCACCTACAAACTAGCACAACATCTAGCTAGCTAGTAGCCAGCCTATGTGACATAAAACAAACAGGCTACAAACATGCAGAAGAGTGTGGACAAAACAAGATAGGCTACCAAGTTCATAACACTAAGTCTGTGTTGCAACAAAGCAAAAGAGGACAGTAGGCTAAACACACATTAGGTTTAAATATCAGCCTTAATGCCTTATCAACCAAAATGAAGATGGTGGACTTTGAATGATGACAAGAGTCGAAGACCAAGTAACTGAAAAAGAAATGACGCGGCATTACTGATGATGAGGCAAAACTTCTCATATCGTTGGTATCCACGGCAATATTGTAGAATGACAGTTACGCCAAGGCCGAGAATGTGGCTATACAAGGATGCAGTAAATACCCAATTGAGCGCCGGCAAGCTTTGTTTGAGAAGTGGATCATGCCTTTCAACTAGAATGAGCACTTGAATGAAGCTAAGGGCATTGAAGGCGCTGAATGTTAACCAGATTGAAGACACCACAAGAAGCATCTTGAGATAATGAAACCTGTCTTCTTCATTCATCATGACACCTGTGGCGGAACGAAAACACCAAATTATTACCATGAGTATATATGCACATTGAAAAAAAAAATACTCAATTTGGATGAAGAACGAGTGAGAAATCATCAAAGGTATACAAATATTTCATTTGGGAACTGCAAAAAAAATTCATTCCACCTCCAAATTGAAGAGAAAACAAAACACATAACCAAAAAGAAAACCTTAAAATCGCACTACAATTACCCATAACACAACTTGTTGCTGTTTTTTTCCCAAGTCTCATAGAACACTGGGTTACCCAATTTTATTACCTACTCTAAAACTTGATCCAATTGAATCACCCATTTCCCGAATATCAGATCCAAAGAGCAAAACAATTAATTCTACAACTATAAATCCAGTATGTGGCTCAAATGAAGAACAAGTTAACAGACGAATTGACATTAAATCTCCGGTTCCATGATAAGAGCATGAAAAATCCTACTACTAAATATCACTGTGACCATTTCCATGTTCAAGCAGATCTGACCTAGGCAGTAAAACATAAAAGGCACTGATTTAGCTCTAATAACAAAGTCCCGAACAAAAATCCAAAATCTACCATGTAAATCTATACAATCTAATAACTTTTTATTTTACTTTAAACATAACACAACCACCTAATCATCTTCACATTTACTTGAACAAAACATGTATAAATCCTCAAAATAACTTCCACATACAAAAACTTTAAGAAACCAAATCAACATGAGAAACAATCTCAACACACACACTCACAGAGGAAGATCATCTAATCATCTAATCAACTTTCCAAGAGAGTAAAGTAAATCTCTCTTACCAGTAGTGACAATCAAAGCTCTGCTGACAAAAACTTGTTATTTAGCAGATCCAAGAATGCCTAGCTTTTCCCCTAACAAAAGCAAAACAATCAGTTTCTACAACTT
>JAJJMA010217015.1:26065-59160 GCA_023529015.1 Papaver nudicaule | reverse complement strand
TCATACCCAATATTCTGTAAAACAGATTCGTCATTGTTGGACCTAGTCGTTTTAGGGGAAGAACCACCCAAAATACATAGCCCATAAACCATATCCACCATAGCGTTGATTAAAAATGTAACCAGTTTGATCATCGTGATCATCATAACCAAAATCCCAAAGATTTTGATTTACCGATTCATAAACTCCACTCCAGTCCATAGGACATTCATCAGCAGAATAGAATGTGTTTTCTAGCTTATTAATACCCCTAGAAAAACCATGCCTTCGATCCACCTGTGAGAAATGAATCACACCCCGACCACCCTGTTTTTGGTAGCAACAACAATCATAATCTTCAGCAACCATAAAATACCCATTCCATAGAGTTTCATCAGTAGCCATCAGCCCTTGATAACTTAGCACAGAGTTCCCCTGTTTTTGTACTGAAACAAAGTTACTCTGTTTTTGTACCATAAGATTATTGTCATGACAAACCCGAGAGTCCATCATCATAGACAATAGAGTTAACTGATTCTAGCACAGAAACCTCAATCATACTCGGACCCTGAATAAGCCCGACTCCTTCCATATCATCTGCAACAGACCTCAACAGTAATGGCTTCACATCATGATCATCATGATCAACTTTCTGATCAGAAACTTGATTTCTCGGATAATAATCTTCAGCATTAGTATATATCATACTTGAGTTAATCAGTGTAATAATAGACTGAAGATTCAGCTCCGCAATACCAAATCCTCGAGCTACAACCTCTCTCACAAAATTGTATCTCCTGATTTTGGTGAATCATCTCATCCCCAGCATCAGAGCTCCCAATAGTAGATTCAATCCATCTTGTTTCGTCATTAAAACTCCTTGAATCCATCCAGAAAGAACCATACCCACGAGCCAAAACCATACTCGCCTCATAATCATCCTGTTCTTGAAGAAAACCTGCATCCTCAATCACAGAAACCTTCATAATTGCATGATAGCGTCGTGTATCATCAATACAAACCCCTGAATCCTCCCAGAAGTTCATTATCATCATAAAATCATAACACCCAAAACTCGAGAAACTCTGTTTACTAGAAACAGCGATGCCCCGTTTAGGGTTCATCAAAACAGAGGTTTTATGTTTTGTATCAGCAGCAGCAATCAGTAAATCCATCGCGCCTCTGACAAAACCTAGATAATAATCCTCCATACTACAACTCCTGCGGCTCTTGGAAGGATTAAAACAAACATAAATATTCTCGCACCACCATTGATTTCCACGGTATTCTCCATGATGAAAAAACCCTAAAAATATGAAGTCGAGATTGTTGATGAAATTCTGCTTCCAAACCCTCACAGCAGTATAATAGCATGATAAATCATGGTACTCGATACTTGAGATATCAGAATCTGTTGTAGATAAGTTTTCGGCACAAATCATCGAAAGTGGTAATATCTTCCTTACGGCCACCTCTAACCTTTGATTCTTCGAATCACCAATCTCCACAGCTCCATAGTGTTCTGAAACATTAAGGTGTTTCTCCCATGGTGTTCCAGATTGAGCTGCTGATGAGACGGTGATATTATAGCCTCTTGAAGGTGTGATATTCTTTTACGGTCACCTTCAACCATCTTGATTGTAATGGATCACCACAACTATGTCCCTCCCTGCCATCCTTGATCACCAGAGATGATCAGGAGGCAAGGAAAAACGAAAATAAATTTGTGTTTTCTCAAAACTTAGAATAAACCCTAAAAAAATCTTGGCGGAATTTCGGCCTAGGGTGTTGGAATTTCGGCATAGGTTTTTGATGAAGCGATCCAACAAAGCGGGATAAGGGGTATCCTAATTAACCTTCACTAATCCAGTTTAGTTTAAACACATAATTAAGATATAATTTAACCTAACCCATTAAATACAAGGATAGCTACAGACTCATTCTTCTTCTGTAACTTCGGTTTCTCCTTCTCCCCTCCTCCCTTTCTTCTCTACTGTCTTCCCCATTCTAGCTAATTTCAATTCATGATTTCCTAAATACTACCGGTAAAAATCCAAATATATATACAAGTATTCGGTGACAGCCCATCGATTTCATCGTCGATTATTCGTCGTTAATCGGCGATTGAAAAACCGAATCAATAGTGAATCATCGTCGATTACTATATATGGCACCCAACAAGAGAAGAAAAACTATAATAAGAGATTCAAGTTCTCCAAGTTCTACTAATATTGATGTCGTTTCACCCAATCCACAAATTGAAGCCTTTGTTGGTGAAGCAACACAACCCACAATAGAGGAACCTAAGGACAATCCAACAATGGTTTCACTGAGGTAATGCTTAATCTTTTGAGTATTTTTGCGTTTCAATTTAGGGTTTTAAGTTTGCGTTTCAATTTCAGGGTTTCAATTTGCGTTTCAATTTCATATTTAGGGTTTTAAGTTTTCATGAAAAAATTCTAGGGTTCTTGAAGGTTATTGTACTCGGTTGCTTTTAAAGTATGTGTTTTTTTATTCATCTACCGATTATAGTAAATTTAAATGTAAAAATTGAGACATATTTCATCATTCATAGGTAGTCGGTAGATCTTTAACCTACCGAATATATATAGATTTTACGTTAGTTTCTGTCTAGATTTATATATTACTCGGTAGATCTTTAACCTACCGAGTAGTATTCACTCATCCCTCGTATATCTATACTCGGTAGATCTGTAGCTAGTCGTGCTACCGAGTTACCAATCTGCTATTTATTTTATATAGTAACAATTTGTCTTTGATTTTGATATGCTATCATTTTGGTTGGTTTAGGCAATGAAGAAATAAGAAAAAAAAATGACAACCTCCAAGTAACAAGCAAACATCCGATCTCCCGCAACTCTATCACCTCGCCGTGCTGATGGAGCAAATTTGGGTGCTAACCACCGTAACAAAGCTTGGTATGCTCAACCTGATGTTGCAATTGTTGCAAAAACTTCCCAACCTGCATGTAGGTCCCAACCTCAGATGGAAGTAGACGAACAAGAAGAAAAAGAGAAGCAACCAAAAGGGAAGAAAGTCAAACAATAAAAAAAAACACATGCCAAGAGAACATCTTATGATTGAAGGTTATGATGCTAAAAAACCTCCCGGAACCCCTAAAGACGGTGGATGCCTTGCTGTTTGGGTACAAAGGATCCTGGGCGCACACTGTTTATTGCACCAAGGTAATATTCTCAAACACCTTTGTTTTTTTTTTGGTAAAGTGATATTATGTGCTAAAGTCCTAATTTTTAGCGTCATCGTTAATTGTAGAGTCACGTTGATGCCTTTCGCATACTAAAACCCGTATCTTCGGTGTTAAAAATGAAAGAATGGCCCATTGCTTTATAATGTAAGAAAGTTAGAGATACTGTAGAGGCTTCGGGGTTGCTTGGAGCCGTAGAGTGCTCGATGACGGAGATTGACAAGGTGCTAATATCGTCCTTTGTTGAAAGATACTACGCAGAGACGGATACATTCCATCTTCCATGTGGGGAGGTTGTCCCAACTCCAGAGGATGTTCAGGTCATTACAACACTCTCGACCTCTGGTAAATGTGTTGCCGAAAACTACAAATCTTCGCTGGATTGGGATGAGTTTTACCGTCTCACTAGAGAGTGTAAAGGACTATTCCTGGGGAACCGCTTGCCTGGCATACTTGTTGAATGAGTTGAGGAGTGCCTCAAGAACGCATACTGCCCAAATTGCAGGGAATCTTACTATAATCCAGGTAATTTTGTTTATAATCAACTTATTCTTACTGTTGTATTTGGCAATCCAACTATTATTTGAATAATTGGTCTAATATGGACGTAGGCGTTTATTTATGACCATATCCCAAGCATCCAGAGAGGAAAATGTAGGCCTGGTTGGGAGAAAGGTCAACCCCATGGGAAGAAATGCTACTTTGAGAAAGGTAAAACTCTGAAGCAAGTCAAAGATAAAAAAAACAAGATTTGGTTGACTTACGGATTCTTATTGACGAGCTTTCGGCCAATGATGTAGTCTTTGATCCATACAAGGAAGAGTTTAACTTGCGCACAGAGGTGAGATTTTTTTTGGGGGGTTTGTGGCACCCTAATGGTTATGTGATGTACAATCTGACTCGTGTAATGCGTCAACTTGGTTTGAGACAAGAAGTGCCTAAAACAACCATTGTGAGTGGGTATAACGGTCTTGATTTAAGAAATTGCAAAGCTACAAAAGTCTCAATCACGGTAGCAAGGAACCTCCAACCGTTGAGCAGTGGAATCAATATGAATTATTTTGCATTAGAAACAGGAGTCATGAGGCAAGGGTAGGGTCTGAGTACCATGAAAAATACATGGATTGGTACAAGAATGTTTCGCACCTTCATGTGATCCGTCGAGATAAAGATGTGCAGATTGAAACAAGGGTCCCTCGTTTAAATGAAACACCTAAAGATGACTACACCTCCATCCTTGCGGATGCGCCGAGAGGTTTACAGTCTAGAGTGGTACGTATTCTTATCCTTAGTATTTTTATCTCAAATTTTGTTAGTAATAATATGGAATTTGATTGTTTTCCATTAATGCAGAATAAACGATGTAAGGTAATATCAAAAAAGATTGATGAATTTCTTACGGTAGGAGAGCCTGAACGTTCAACTGGTTTTAGAGAAGTACATGAACTAATCCAAAACCTGGACAATGAAGAATATGCATGGAAATTTGGAGAGAAGAGGCCAACTTCGAAGAAGAGGGGTTCTGCTTACTGTTCAACTCTTGGTAGCGTCGGTGGTGGTGATGCTGGTGGTAATGCTTGACTAGTTATGTTTATGCTAGTTGGTTTAGTGCAATGAAAACAATCTTTCGACTTTTGATGGTTATGTTAGTTGGTTTTTTAGAGACTTGTAATGGTAATTTTAGTTGGTTTGTTTAAAGACTAGAGTGGTATGTTTAACTGGAGTGTGGATTAAAGTCCTGGGTTCGATCCACTTCATTGATTAGTGGGAATGAAGTTTGTTTAACCAATTGCACCCTTGAAGTTTATACCACTCGGTAGCCAATTTCAGTAACCGATTATATTACTCGGTAGATCGAAATGTGTGAAGCAACCGAATATAATGTATTGTGATGAAGTTTTCTGTTCGGAAAAATCCATATATTCGGTAGGCAACTTGAGTAACTGATTATATTACTCGGTTATGTGTGAAGCAACCGAATATACCCACTATCCTCAATTCCAACTATTTTATATATTGCATCAGACATAACACTTACTCAATACAATTCTCAATATTGCATCAGGCACATAATATATTCAAAATACAACTTTTTTAACCCAAAAAAATCTTGTTTTGATGTACACATATTCAAAATACATATTCAAAATACAATTCTCAATGTTCATCAACACTTGGACACTCATCCACCACAATTGTTTCCTCCTGCACCGGATGAATATGCGCTTCCATGCTTGTATGTTAGATGCGTAATTCTCAACCCATGTAGCACAATGATTGCTTACAAAAGAGGTTGAATACCTGGCCACATGAGGTAAAGGACATTCTTTTTTTAACCTCAAACCATAGAAGTGGTCTGGGCTTTGAAACACCAGGACGACTCTTCTATGCTTCTTTGCCTCCGTACAAACCGGTCTTGTTGGTAAAAAAGTCGTATATTGGCCTACATACTCGCAAAAGTAATGTACAACGCAATCCAGAGAGTCCGCAATGAGATACCCACATGGTGGCATTCGCATCCCATACTTGGGAACTACCGTTTTCATCCCCTTTCGGCCATTTACACGAACAAGATCTTCTTTGAATTGTTTATCCTTGGCCTTACGGTCACCCGACTTCATCATTCCGATATAAAATTCGTTGTCCTTAAGGAGTTGCTCTCCCATCTTCTTCCTTGTATATCCAATTGGAGTGAGGTTGTCTACACTGGATACTCCAAGTTGCTCCACAACGACGTGATAACCACAATTTCCATCCCGTAAGACATCATCGGTTGACAAAACAAACGATCGTACACATTCCGGAAGTTCTAATACAAAATCTTGGTAAACTACACATTGACGAAGTGGTATTCCTACCCCAATCTCACCAACATTTGCGTTTACTTCGCTCTCTTGCGACGACTTTGGTTTCACTTGCCTTGAGCTCTCTCATTTTTCCAAAAAGTTTCGACCTCTTTTTTTTTTAACCGGAGTCAGTGCATATTCAGCTTCAATGTACTCATGTTGGGAAGGATCACACTCAGAAGATCTTTGTTCCACGGTTTTTTTAGTCAAACCATTCCCCAACTCTAGTCTCTCTAGTTTTCTTGATTTCTCTGTTGGAGGTCTACCGGGAGGCTTTTGTTTCTCCGGTTCTTCGTCTGCCCTTAACCATGGGTGAATAGCTACCTCCAAGTCATCGTAGATGTTTTGTTTCTGAGAAGGATCATTACGGTTGTAAACACTAGCTATTTTCTCACACAAAGATGTTTCCACAAAGGTTAGGTCTGGATTTGTTGAGGGGTTTGGTGTGAAAGATAGTTGCTTCCAAAACGGATCAATATCATGAATGTTAATGTACTTCTTGTACCTACTAAGCATATGCGGACAAGGTAGTCCAATTTCCGACATTGTCTTACAATCGCAATTGTCATCCGGCACACCGTGCTCCTGGTATTTTTTTCCAATCTCTCATCATATGCTTTATGGCCCATTCCGACACTCTACAAGTTATTCCACGAAGAAGTTTCTCTCCTCTAAAATATCTATGATGTCTTTGCCGACTCCATTCCATTTTTGCTTTTATTTTCATCAAATCACGCTTCGTGAACTCATGAATAGCCTCTTGTAGTGTGACGATCCCATTGTTTCCTCCTCAGATAATTCTTTTAAGTCTACCATGGGAACCCTCTACCACACTTGTCGCCTCATTCTTATAGTTTTTATAAGCATAGGTTCATGCACGAACAAACGACTTCTTAAGCGGCAACCACTGTTTTTGACAATACTCTACTGCACACTTGTGTTTTGGATCCCTACTCCACTCAAATATCCAAATCTCCAAGTTGTGTTCGTACTGTTCCTCGGTCAAGGACCAAACAATCTTATCCCATCATTTCTGAAAAAGCAACCAGTTTCGTCCCCCTTCATCAAACTCTTCATCCTTAATTTTTGCCTCTTCCAAACGTTGTTCCTTGGTTAGTTTACTAAGACGTTCTCGTTCCTCTACTTCAAAATCCGCCCCTTTAGCCGACCTTTTAGTTTGGAAATGTTTTCTGCAATGGAGCTTGATGTTACATTGGATGTGACATGTGCAAAGAATATTGCGGGAGTCCGAAAATACTTCCTTGCTTGCATTCATTAAGGCTTGTTCTTTGTCCGTTATGAAAACTATTGGAGTTTCACCCTCACGGTATAGCGTCTTCAATGTTCTCATCATCCAAACATAACTTGGTTCCATCTCATGATCCATCAATCCCCACGCCACTGTGAAACTTTGTTTGTCAGAGGTGTGGCAAACAATGTTGATTAACGGCATATTGTACTTATTGGTTTTGTAAGTACAGTCTATCAACAAAAACTGGTGGAAGCATCTTGCTAGTTGAATCATCTCCGGATGCGCGAAAAAAACACGTTTGACTACCTCGTTTATGGTTTGTCTCTTAACAGTGTAATTGTATTGATCGTGTAGCCAAGACGATTGTTCCATAACCAATCTACCATTCCACTTATTCTTTTTAATAGTTTGTTTGTAGGATTTAATTGTGCCCATAGTGGAGAGGTTCATAGGGTCTGCGTCCCTTATCACAGTGAGTATTTGACTTGCCGTACTTCCATCCATCATCCTTACAATCTCCTTTTGGCGAGGTGTCAACTTAGCACATGCTACGTATCCAACCAAACTCAACGGATCATCATGGTTGTGATGACCATTTGCAACTCTGAGCATTCCCCATAGTCCTTTTTTCAAAGTAAAGATAATCTTGAACGGGCAATCCGTCTTCTTGGAAACAGTTTTGTAAACCCTTTTCGTTTTTTTATGTACTTGTACCCCCGGGCCTTCTTACTCACATCACTCTTCCCACTGCACTCACAACCATTTCAAACCTAGTATCACTTGATTGTCGACCCGAAACCACTGCACACATCTTCTCTTTAGCCCGCCTCTTAAGCCAAGCCTTTGCCTCTTCCCTACCTTCCTTAGTTCCTGGGCATGTCTACATGCATAAGTGACAACAAACAATTAGAAAACCAGCACACACTCTTTGCAATCATATTAAACCGGAAAGTAGAGAACCATACCAAGTTATTCTGATAGTGCGAGGCGGTATCTTGGCGTAAAAACGAGTCATAATCAACTTGTTCCTCGTCATCCTCACATTGTACAACCTACAAACAACATCAAGCAAACATTAGAGTATTAAGTTAAATACAAATGCCACATTCGGTTGATATTAATTTAACAGATAAACCGAATACAGTCGAAACTCTTTAAATTAATAGCCCTGAGACCGGAGAAATTTATTAATTTAGAGAGATTATTAATTTAACGAGTTAAATTTTAGCTTGTCCAAGCCTAGTTGGGATCACCGGATTCTATTATTTTAGAGAGATTATTAACTTAGCGAGTATTAATTTAAAGAGTTTCTACTGTAACAACATCCGGTAGCTCCATTTGCTGCCGAATATCATTTGAAAAAATAATACTAATCGGTAGCTTCTTGAGTAACCGAATAAACAATCATTTTGGACAGTTTTCTGTCTCCCAAATACTATATAATCGGTAGCTCGAAAATAGTTAAGCTACCGAGTGGTGAAACCAATATGTACGAATTAAGTTAGGTGAAATATTCGGTCCGCCATTAATGTTCTAGATCTACCGAATATAAACCTGCAACAACATTCAATGCATGCAAACATGGATTTTCATACACTTTTCAACCCATTCTAAGCTAATGGGTTTGAAGTTAGAGCAATACCTGATCATTTGGAGCAATGTTCGCTGCATTTTCCTTTGTGGAGCCTCGATTTTCTTCCAAACACTCTTCTTCATGGAGTTTATCTAGTAGGTCAGAATTCCACACCTCCATGGCGTCGTTCAATCTCAATGTGTTCGTATCATGATTGGATTCACGAGATTTATTTCCACCCCATTCAATCTCACTCAATTCTACCATCTAAAAAAAACTAGGTTTTTTTTTCTTTCTTTTTCTTCTTCTCTAGAAAAGACTCTCTCACAAAACAAAACAATGAAAAAATTCCTTTTATCAGATTAGTGTTAATCAAGTTTTAGTATAAGGGTTGACCTTCTTAGGTTTGGGGGGCCAGTTTTTTTTTGTAATAACAACAAAGGCCGAAATTCCGCCAGGAAAAAAATCGCTCCAAATTTTTAGGATTTGTTTTCTCATAAAATTTTAGCCCCCCAGACTTCGGACTAGCTGATGAAAACAATATGACCCCAATACGACTATTAGTCACAAAGATTTCCCCTCAGTATTCCTACGCCTCCAACCACAACAAGGTGGTCACGCACATGTACTCCCTTACGCAAACAGACGTCCTTTACTGTCTTACGCAAGAGTTGCGTCGCAGCCCGTCGCGAGGACTATCGCTACCGACCTCCAATCGAACGATTACACCCTTATGGAAAATTGTTAGGGCATTGTCCGGTCAAACCCACTAGCGTTGGTATGTCAAGTTAGTTGTCAGTTTTAGGTGTCAAAACACAATCTTGATTTAGCCTACTAGAGTTTAGATTTCGGAATTGGGATATAGACAAAGTAGTACAGACCTTGAAGACGAAGACTGTGAAGACAAAGAAGACATCAATTATTCTTCATCGACAAAAGGTTAGTAGGAGTTATGACTTTTATGAAAATTCTTCTATTCTACTTATTTTATCTTTCGAAATAGTCGGCTACTTTAGTAGAGATACTAATAGCGATTGAGATCGTATTCTTGTCTACATAACCATGTGTTATGTTGGTATTTGTTCCCACAAATACTAAGGTTACAAGATGCGTGAGATAGATTCGATGGTTTGCTTGCAAATCACTTGTAGGATATGGGTGAATCTAAAGGAGTACTCTTGAGCAAGAGCCCGGTGGATTATTGCTGAGGACGTAATAACACGTCTAAGTATTGGCCCATCCCAGAACTTCCAGCGGATCCAGTTAAACCCTAATTCTGAACAACGGCGGTTCACGAACCGGTTCGTGAACAGTAACTCCAGATTTTACTCATGAGTTCCAAAACATCAATTTGTACACGTACATGTACGTGAACCAGAGATTCGATGTATCTGGACGGAATTCAGAAGGACGGTTCCCGAACCGTCCATGTGGATATTCTTCTGGAATTTCACGCGGGTTAAACTCTGACTCCTTTATCTCTTAGTTGGACTTGGTTATCACGAAAATATCTTCTGTGGTCCATCTAACGATTCTCAATGTGTCAATAAGATAAAGATTATCTCTGGTCTGTTGGATATCAATCTTGAAGTATTTTTGAGCTAACAAAACACTTGGCAGATAAATAATAAAGATTTCCAATTGAGATAAATCTAGGTTTCTTTGTGTGCAAGTCAAGTAACGGGCTCGTTTTACACGGGCACTTGCTAAACTTGTGGAACAAGTAACTAGTTGTTTTATTTCTAAGCAACCTATCTTATTGAGTGCTATAAATAGAGGGTTTCAGAATGAAAACCACAAGCATCAAGCATACGTGAAGTTTCTCTGTGGAATTGATCGTAAGCTCTTTTCACTTAGGTGAAAGCTTGTTGTGGTATAGTCATCCTCTATTAGGTAGCAGTTCCTCTGTGGGATTTACCTAAAGAGTTTAAAGACTTCTCTTGAAAGTTGGGAAGCACAGGTAGGAGATAACATACCTTTGTGGTTGTTATCGGATTAACCTGTAACCTTGGTTGCCTGATTAGGTTCTTGTCTATTCTACGGTCCTTCTCTTCTGCTATAAGGCCATTCAAGAACTGATACGCAACTACATGGTTTAGAGGAAGCAACGCAAGGCTGCACAACGTGTTGTAAGACCCAGTTAACTCCAATTGTATAAGTTTATTAAGTGATTCTTTTTACAATTGAGGTAGAAACAAGTTTGGCATTGATTACTAGGTTTTCGGCGTAAGCCCAATCTTGTAAGTTGATTTCCGTACGACTTGGAGCAATCCGAAGGAAGTCACTTTGTGTATGTCAAACTGATAGATGACAGTTCAAACATACAGTTGATAATTGAGCTTGCAAAGCCGGAATTATTGACACAAGCCTTTAACAGCGGTTAAAGCAACTCCTAGGCCTGTAAAGGATGTCAGCTGGGGGAATCAAGTGCGTGACGATCTGTGGGGTGATCTAGAGACGTAAGGAGTGAGACAGTAGCCAATTCGCTTGGAGGGCTAGAGTTGGTCTCTGCTACATCTCAGACCGAAGTCTTATAGTAGACTAGTGTTTGGAGACAGTTTGTACTGTGCGGTGTTCAATTTGGACGAGGTCCCGAGGTTTTTCTACAGGTCGTAATTTCCTCGTTAAAAAAATCTAGTGTCTTGTGTGTTTTACTTTCCGCATTATATTCTCTGATTATATAATTAAAGCAAACACAAAAAGTTCGTTATTGTTAACCTGATTGTTGTCCCAATCCATCCAAAGGATTTACCAAGACATTGTCTTGCGTCACACTGATCACTTGTGATCCAAACTCAGGTTATACAGATATTGATTTTTGAGATCGTCCAGATCTGACCATATGTCTCACGAGCCCAAACGAAAAGTTGGTAATATTTCGGTACCCCTGCTTTTTCAACAACAACCAAATACGGCAGGTCAAATCGCTAGATGATATCCTTGGTTAAGGTTTCGAAACAAGAAACACATATTAGACTCATCACAAATGTTTGGTGTCGAACTTGAGAGTCCATGTGGTCAAGAGACGTTTCAGCATCACACCTTTTTATCCTTGACGCACATGTTATATTTCCCGGTTCACATAAACCTTTAGGAAACCCCAGGGTCTACTAGACCTTTTAGAACTCACATGGTCAAGACACATTGGTCTTGATTCTCAAGTCACCGTTAATCAGCAACATTGTTTCGAACTCATGTTTTCTCATTGGTCACAATATTTGAGTTTCAGACCAATAGCTTATGGGTGCGAAATCAGATTATGGTTTCGAAATCAAAGTATAGTTTTACCAAAACCTACATTGAGGTTTCGAACTCTAAAAATCCATAAGATGAGATAATCAAGAATATGGTTTCGAAATCTAGAAGTATGATATGGCATACAAGATGTTCATATATAGAATCAAGTAAATGAATCAGAACTTCAATAATCAGAGCCAAACCATGACGCAATATTCGAAGCTCAGAACAGCAGTATATCGAGTCTACACAACATAAGTGTGAGTCATGATCTCACTCACATTTAGCTCATACAAGTACTCGCTAATCAATCCGACAGAGTCAGACTTGGTAAGTTGAGACACAATATTGTGATGATTAAATCTCGTAATACTACCGAGACAACATCACATTTGCTATATCCAACTCGAAGGTTTTAGGAAAAACCCACTAGCGTTGGTATGTCAAGCTAGTTGTCAGTTTTAGGTGTCAAAACACAATCTTGATTTAGCCTACTAGAGTTTAGATTTCGGAATTGGGATATAGACAAAGTAGTAGAGACCTTGAAGACGAAGACTGTGAAGACAAATAAGATATCAATTATTCTCCATCGACAAAAGGTTAGTTGGAGTTATGACTTTTATGGAAATTCTTCTATCCTACTTATTATATCTTTCGAAATAGTCGGCTACTTTAGTAGAGATACTAATAGCGATTGAGATCGTATTCTTGTCTACATAACCATGTGTTATGTTAGTATTGGTTCCCACGAATACTAAGGTTACAAGATGCGTGAGATAGATTCGATACCATTTTCCATAGCAATGGTTTGCTTGCAAATCACATGTAAGATATGGGTGAATCTAAAGGAGTACTCTTGAGCAAGAGTCCAGTGGATTATAGCTTAGGACGTAATAACACGTCTAAGTACTGGCCCAATCCAGAACTTTCAGCGGCGGTTCACGAACGGTTCGTGAACATTGACTCTGGATTTCACTCCTGAGTTTCAAAACATCAATTTGTACATGTACATGTACGTGAACCACATATTCGATGAATTTGGCCGAAATTCAGAAAGACGGTTCCCGAACCGTCCACGTGGATATTCTTCTGGGATTTCACGCGGGTTAAACTTCTGACTCCTTTATCTCTTAGTTGGACTTGATTATCACGAAAATATCTTATGAGGTCCATCTAACGATTCTCAATGTGTCAATAAGATAAAGATTATCTCTGGTTTGTTGGATATCAATCTTGAAGTGATTTTGAGCTAACAAATCACTTGGCAGATAAATGATAAAGATTTCCAATTGAGATAAATCTAGGTTTCTTTGTGTGCAAGTCAAGTAACAGGTTCGTTTTACACGGGCACTTGCTAACTTGTAGGTTAAGAAACTAGTTGCTTTATTCCTAAGCAACCTATCTTATTGAGTATTATAAATAGAGGGTGTCAGAACGAAAACCACAAACATCAAGCATACATGAAGTTTCTCTGTGGAATTGATCGTAAACTCTTTTCACTTAGGTGAAAGTTTGTTGTGGTATAGTCATCCTCTATTAGGTAGCAGTTCCTCTGTGGGATATACGTAACGACTATAAAGACTTCTCTTGAGAGTTGGGAAGCACAGGTAGGAGATTGAGACCTTAGTGGTTGAAATCGGATTAACCTGTAACCTTGGTTGCCTGATTACGTTCTTGTCTACTCTACGGTCCTTGTCTTCTGCAATAAGGCCATTCAAGAACTGATACACAACTACAGGGTTTAAGAAGCAACGCAAGGCTGCACGACGTGTTGTAAGACCCAATTAGCTCCAACTGTATAAGTTTCTTAAGTGATTCTTTTTACAATTGAGGTAGAGACAAGTTCGACATTGATTACTAGGTTTTCAGCGTAAGCCCAATCTTGTAAGTAGATTTCCGTATGACTTGGAGCAATCCGAAGGAAGTCGCTTTACGTATGTCAAACTGATAGAGGACAGTTCAAACATACAGTTGATAATTGAGGTTGCAAAGTCGGAATTATTGACACAAGCCTTTAACAACGGTTAAAGCAACTCCTGGGCCTGTAAAGGACGTCAGCTGGGGAATCAAGTGCGTGACGATCTGTGGGGGATCTAGAGACGTAAGGAGTGTGACAGTAGCCAATTCACTTGGAGGGCTAGAGTTGGTCTCTGCTACATCCCAGACCGAAGTCTTATAGTAGGCTAGTGTTTGTAGACGGTTTGTATTGTGCGATGTTCAATCTGGACGAGGTCCCGAGGTTTTTCTACAGGTTGTAGATTTCTCGTTAAAAAATCTCTGGTGTGTTGTGTGCTTTACTTTCTGCATTATATTCTCTGATTATATAATTAAAGCATAAACAAGAAGTATGTTATTCATAACCGTCGAGTTGGACCATAATCCATCAAGGGGATTTGCCAAGACTTGTCTTGCCTTGGACCGATCACTTATGATCCGACTCCGGTTATCAGATTTGGATATTGATTTTTGAGATCGTCCATATCTTACCATAAGACTCAAGAGCCCAAACGAAAAGTTGGTAGTATTTCGGTACCCCTGCCTTTTCAACTTGTGATCAGTGTGTCTTAAGATATAACTCCACTTTATCGCTTGCGATATTGTTGTTGAAGTTATGACGTTCCATATTGCTTAGAACTTTCTTTTCTTCCCCGTCTCTAAGTAATATAAGGTTTTTTCTAAAACCTTCGAGTTGGATATAGCAGTTGTGATGTTGTCTCGGTAGTATTAAATTTAATCCATCGAAGTATTGTGTCTCTACTTACCTATTCTGACTCTGTCAGATTGATTAGCAAGTACTTGTATGAACTAAATGTAAGTGAGATCGTGACTCACACTTATGTTGTGTAGACTCGGTATACTGTTGTTTTTACCTGAAAAACATATGTACCGTCTCTGGGTACTTTTGTAGTGCTCGAGATCAAAATCGACCAAGATGCGTGTCGAATTCGCACAAATATAATTCAGTTCTTAACCTTCACAATAAATAAAATAATATAGTGGCAAGAACAGATTCGATCCACAGAGAGAGATTGGTTGTTATTTATTATCGATTTCTTAAGTAACCAGGGGGGATGTTTGGTGCAATAAAAGTAAATTAAAACTAAAGCAAATAAATGTAGAAAATAATCAGGGGACGAGAATATTGGTTAAGGGTTCATCTTCAATCACATAACATGCAATATTTGGAGTTTCTATTTAATCTCTCATCATCAAAAGCCCTAGAATACATCATCGCGAAAATATCCCGAAATTTCCTAATGTCATCACACACCATAACGATGAATGTGTGAATACTACGTAGAGAATAACTCGACACCATGAGTAATCGAATTCAACTCTCTAAGAGCATTAATATCTGTGAAATAGGCTAATCAATGCAATGAACTACCAGGAGCAGTTCATTCAACAAAGGTCATATTCTACATACAATTCCTAAAAGCTATCACCGCAATCGAAATTATATTGTACTACTTGTGAAAAGGTTCATCGACGATTTCGTATCTCAAAACCTAATTCTAGTTATAGATATGAACATAAACTAATTTAGTTTGCAACTTAAATCAATTAATATTCAATCTTAATGCAATACATCAATCATGCATTCATACACGCAGTAAAATAAGAACGATGATGAAAAGAATAGTTATAACTCCAAAATTAATCAAGTAGCATGTTTTTGATATCCGACTACATCCCTAACCAATATAAAAGTATTTAGCTAGACATAGCTTTATTGAAATCCATGGGAAATAATAAAGAAAATATGAAAAAGCATAAAAACCCTTGTTTGCGGCGCCTCGAGAATCGTGCCGAAAACCCTCACCGTGAACAGTAACCTCCTCCTTCCAGAACTCCTCCTGTACGTGAAAACCTTCTCACGTCCGTCCAAACTCGCCTCCTTCTTTTCCTGACGTGAACCGCTTTTATATACGTCCGTGAAAACCACATATAACCTGATAAGGAAATTGGAAGCTGGGCCTCCTTTTTAGAAATTGGGCCTACAGAAATTGGCCCCGTCTTTAGGAATTGGGCCTATTATTAAAGTGGCCCTTAACGCTGCGCTGCGGTTGGGAATAACCGGACTGCCTCCATAAATTCGTTAAAACAAGTTGCGCCCACCTCCGGTAATTCTTGTTTGCGACATTTTTGAGCCTTGTATTCTTCTAGTATTCGAGACCACTGACTCCGAGCGTTGCCAAGTGATGAATTGAGTTGTAAATTGCTTCATTTTTATTATTAAACTTCAAAGTACCTGCAAAATAGAAAACAATGTAAAATAAAGAATATATGAGGATCTAGCCGACTAAAGTGTACAAATTGGGTACTCTTGAAGATAGAGGAAGCCTCTATTTATAGTATTGAACTTACCCTGATCTCGCGATAGAGAAGGTGGGAGTCGTGGAAGAGTGGAGAACATGAGTTGGTTTCTGTAACTGCTAGAGTTGTGTAGAACATGCCCACTCTGCGCCATTTTCGTATAACTGCCCATCATCTCTATCAGTTTCTTCCTAATTTCCGTAGACTGCCAGACCAATACCCCTAAAGTTATCCCCCGTGTGATGTTTTAATATCTCGTATAGATATGAAGGTGTTGCACTGCACTGCTTTGGGTCATAACGATGTCATGTGGTTATGAGTGTGACGCAGTCGTTGTGTGGCCAGGAGTGTGTGGAAGTGGCCTGTATTTGGCCTTTGGTAAAACGTGCATGGACCCATGGCCTCGGATGTGAACGCGATGGCATGGCGCCATGGCCAAAGATGGGATGCCATGGGCGTATTGGCATGGCATGATGGCATGGCGCCATGGCCAAAGATGGGATGCCATGGGCGTGATGGCATGGCGCCATAGCCAAGGATGGGATGCCATGGGCATGATGTCATGTGCATGACGCTATGGGATGTGAGTGATAGGCATGGCGCCATGGGATGCGAGTAATAGGCATGGCGCCATGGAATGCGAGTATTAGGCATGGCGCCATGGGATGCGAGTATTAGGCATGGCGCCATGGAGTGGCAACAATAAGCATGGCGCCATGGGACAATAGGCATGGCGCCATGGAGTGGCAACAATAGGCATGCGTCATGGGACAATAGGTATGGCGCCATGGGATGGCAACAATAGGCATGGCGCCATGGGACAATAGGCATGGCGCCATGGGATGGCAACAATAGGCATGACGCCATGGGACAATAGGTATGGCGCCATGGGACAATAGGGATGGCGTCATGGGATGGCAACAATAGGTATGGCGCCATGGGACAATAGGCATGGCGCCATGGAGTGGCAACAATAGGCATGGCGCCATGGAATGGCAACAATAGGCATGGCGCCATGGGATGTGCTAACTGACCTTGGCCTTTGGCCAAGGCCTAGTGTATGATGCCATGAATGACACGATGCTTTTCCCTTCTGTCCAGGGTCTATGCCTTCAGCCAGAACGAGTTTTATGTCTATGGCCATGCTTGGTCCATGGCTCGTACTTAGTCATGATTTCTGTGACTATAGTATTTTACGCTGTGCTGTCCTTTAGCGATGGCGCATTAGGTGACCTGTTTAGGCACTTTGAGCTGCTTTGCATATTACTCAAAGTAATGACCTGTTTAGGTGCATTTAAGCTGTCTCAGCTGTTCGTGCTCAGGAAGCTCTGGTCAGTGCCTAGAGTTGTGATTCATCTAAGGCTTTCATTAAGACTCAAGAATTGAGTCATATTTCAAGAGGAAATCCGTCTCTTTCAATCTTCCACCATGGCACCAGTGAGTAATTTAGCTCTTATGTTGAGAAATTCGAGGCTATGCGATATCAACAAATTGGTGGCTTTGTGTATAGGTGGGTATTTTGGCTCTTGTGCAATGATGTTATTCTCTCCGCTCAGAAGCTATAAGAAAGAACTCATTGAGAGCATATTCAGCTTGCAGAACAGGTTGCATTCTGAGCTATGCCTGAATAGGCAATCGTCTCTTGGCGAGGTATAATAGAGGGACATTTTACATCTATACCCCTTTTTCATTTTTCACCATCTACATTAAGTCTCATGGTTAGTGTGGAACAGTAATGTTTCATGCTAAGCACCAGATGGTGAGAGCAATTCTAGTTCTACCGATTTTAGGTTTTCATAATGCCAACACTAGCAGAGATTCATGAATAATTTAAACCTTAATACAAATCACCATGAGGCAAGATTAAAATAGGTTTATGTGTAATATGTTGGCCTGCAGTGCAGTTGGCAAAAAAAAAATTTTTTTTTAATGGGGCCACAACCTTGTGGCGCCGTGTTGTTTTTTTTTTTTATATGGTGGCGCCATGGGTTTCATGGGCCACAACCTTCTGTGGCGCCGTGACTTTTCTAGGGAAGGGCATACTACGCTTAGTGGGATTCCCAGTACTATGTATGTGAATACATACTTAGGCTAGGTCTTAGCCAAGAAAATAAAAGAAAGGAGAGGTTTTACCCGTTTTAGCAGAGAACTTTTCCTCCTTCTTTCGTTGTCGTGATCAAGTACTTGTTTCTCCTTTATCGTCTCCACTTGGCGGGTGGTTCTGCAATCAGCTAATTTCCTGAGCGGCGCCTTTGGTGTAAGCTTGGGTGGCGTACTTTCCAGTAAGCAAGGAGCGGTCATTGGTGTTCAGATTTGAATCCGTAGTGTTGAATGAGGTGGAGTACCGACGCTTTACAAAACAATGACCCATCCAATGGTAGCCGGCAACAACAGTCAGTAGAGAGACACCAGGGAAGTCGATCGTATTCTTGTTCTTGGTGTAGATCTGAACGTCTCCAATTTTGGTTATAACGTGTGCCTTCCCGTCTTATATATCCTCTTAGCGTGTTCATTGTGGAGATCCCATACCTTCGGTATCCCCTCATAGAAAATTTTTCTAATGCATGATGATTGCGCCAAGTCCCCATTCATTGAAGAAGGTATTGGATCTAAAATAAATGGACTTTGATGAAGATATTCACCTCGCCGCTTTCACTGAGTAGTAAAGCTCTAGGAGTACTTCGTTGTAAATTTTGACGGTTTCTGCTTTGCGCGTTCCTTGGTGTTTGCGCCATATCTCCTAGCTCGTTCATCGTATCGCTATGCAATTTTGACACATAGTAGTAGACATCCAAGAGAGTATTTTGTCCAAAAATCTCTTCAAAATTCTTCATATATTTTCTGCAGTATTTTTCGTAGTTTTGGGAAGCGTCCTCGTCTGTGGGTTCTTCTTACGCTGTGGCATTTGTACCGTATCTCCCAGTCCCCATGTTGGATTGGCGTGAAATTTTATTATGTTCTTGGAGACGTGCAGAGGGAGGTGGTGTCAAAAAACCTTCCAAAAATTCCTTGTAGATTTTCCACAGTCTATGACGCGGACTCGGAAAGCGTGCATGTATGTGAACTCCTCTTACGCTATAGTGTTTACGCCATATCTCCCAGTCACCATCTTGGATCGACGCGAAATTTTAGTATGTTCCTGGGGACGTGTAGAGGGAGGTTGTGTCCAAAAATTAGCTCAAGATTCTTTATACACTTCCCGCAGTACTTGTTTCTTTTCGGGTATAATACTCAGGTTTTCAGCAGCTTCACCCTTATCCACGGCGTTCGTCTTCTCAAGGGGGTGATTAATCATAATATTTCCTATTTTTGTGTTCAAAGGAGGTGGGGAACACGGATCCCGTTAATGTACTTGTTGTGGAGGATACTGAGATTTCAGGAAGTGGAGATGGCCCAAGTGTTGAAGTTGTAGAGGTTGCTTCTACTGAAAACGTTTTTGTTGTTGTCAACAAGCTCGTCTCTGATGTTATGGAAGTGATTGATTCTTCGAGCGAGAAAGTAGTAACTAGTGATGGAAGTCTGGAGCCTTCGTATCCTGATGCCGAAGTTGTCTTTCTTCCATCCGCCTTTTGAGTTAACCGTGGCTATGCTTCGGTAGGCAACTTCCTAGTGCTGAAGGAGTATGAAGAATTGTATGACCATGTATGGAGAAATTCGGCCATACTGCTCATGATAAAGAGCTTCGTATGCTCTCAGTTGTTGGTGCTACGCCGTCGAGGATGTTACAGATGATGACTCAATCCATTGACTCTGCTGATCTGACTGACGTACGAGATTGGGAAGGTACTATAGTTGTGACTGGATCTAAAGGCTTCAATGTGGCTTGGCTACATGCTGGGTTTGAGAGGGTCAAGCTCTAGAAAACATTTTGCTGGGAGAGATATTTCGTGGGAAAGGCAGTTTTCTCTTTCGTGGCGCTGTAGGGATACACGAATACTCGGTGGTGGAAGCGTCTTGTGTCTCCATGAGTGTGGATCCACGAGGACGTTGTTGGTGTGATGTGTTTTGTGGCTCCAGGAGTGTGGAGTTACTAGAATATTATGTGATGGAAGGTATAGGGTTGCAGGAATACTCTGTGGCAGAAGGTGTTTGAGGGTTTGAAAATTATGAGGGTCTAGTGAGGTAAATACCTTTAAATCCCGTAATAAGATTCCTGCTTGCACACTGTTTGCTCCAGAGGCTCTAAAATATTCATACGACCTCCGATTTACGTGTTTGACCCCAATTTTCGAAGGGGAGAGACTCGCCCTTTCGCTTACGCAGGTCGTTCTTGGATACGAAGTTGATATTGCTGGTAGAGATGCACACAATAATCATCATTATTAGAAATCTTGAGATTTTCAGATATTACTATAATGGTGATTGCTCCTTGTCGATGTTTCGAGATGATGTGCCCTTCTAGCATGTTGTGGTAGAACTATAAGCGAATAGAGGTTGCATAGAGAGTCTTTCTTGTTTTCCATCCATTGGGGTGTCTTCGAAGTCTTCGTGCTTGAGACGTTCCACTCTGTTATTTTCCTGAATGCGGGTTGCTGCCGAGGGATGTCGGAGATCTGCTGATGACGACCATGAGGTTTGCTTAAACCTTGGTAGGGGCATGAGATCTTCTTTCAAACTTTCCATGATGAGGGCGTCACTTGGTGTTAGTGATGGCTGAGGGGAGCACCGCGACTATGATACTGGCTGGCTTGCTTGGGAAGTGCAGACTTAGTGATGTTGTTATAAGGACGATTCTGTGATGATATGAATTCTGATGCATGTTGCTCCTCCGAGGGTTTCTGTGGGTGTGTATACGACTTGGCTGTTGAAGTAACAAGATTATTTCTGCTTCCTTGGGAAAGCTCTTGAAACAAGGAATCTCTGGTAGCTTCCGGGTTTCCATAGAGGTGTTGGTAGTGATGTCAGTGTCAATTATGGTATCCCTTTTCTTCTTTCCTTCGAAAGATCTGTAACGTATAATCCCCTGTTTCATGGGTGGAAGAATAAGCAAACTACCTTTCTCTTGGCTGAGGGTGGTTTCTTTTGATGGCGAATGAGTTAATGCTTGATTGACGACTTCTACTTCGAGTAGGTTCTTCCATGACGACGAAGCGTTGTTGCAAAGGTAGGGGCACATCTGTTGTACTTTTCGTTTTCCTTTGATGAGATCCCACCATTGGTCAGTTTGTGGCAACCGACACTCCTACGGTGTTTGGTTCACTGAAGAATTACTGTGGCGAGGAGTCCCCAGCTATGTTCTCTGATATCTCATCGATGTATTTCATTGGGTTCCACTTTCTCATGCGGAAACATGTTGTACGCGGGCTTCCTTCAACTTTCTTTTGTATTGGTTCTTTGGAGATTGTGAAGGCCCCAATAAGCGAGACACTCTCTTTAGCTGATGAGAGTTATCAGATCGAGGTAATTCAATTGTTCCATCCTTGTCCACGCGTCTACTAGTTCCAGTATTTACTTTGAAAATATTGAGTATGGGCAACCGTCTTAGGTCTATGTTCTCGCTCTTCTCGTTGCCGCGGATCTGCATCTTGTGCTTGGGTCGCGTTCTTGTTCGGAGTCCTTTGAGTTATCTTGTGACGGTGTCTCTGTTGTTCGGCTTGCTAACACGTCTCCTGTTACCACGGGGCTCGTGAGCTTCCTCAATCCTTAACCGCTTGGATCTTCATGTAGCAGGACGATTATAGTTAATCTTCTGGAATCTGAACTTCTTTTAACAAGGAGCATCTCAAGAGAGGGAGAGATCCTATGGATATGGAGGTTGACGCGGATGCAATATAGACGCGCCTTCTCTTCTTGATTCTCTATGGGTTTCTCCTAATATTTGATGAGTAGTAAAGTTGGTTTGTTGATTGTGTTTCTGTTCAGGCTGTCTTGAGAAACCAAACCATGTGCAGTGGTGACTCTGGAAGTCCCCATGTCACGTCGTCATTATCTTGATGATGGGGTTGTCCGTCTCTTCAATGTTTGTTGATAAATTCTTTGTCGTCATGAGTAGTACGAGCTTCTTCGTTCCGGGTTTATTACTCCTTAACGGTGTAGGTTCAATTGTGAATCTGTGATTTATGGCGCCACGCCTTGTGGTGCCATGACTCATGGGTCCGTGACTTGTGTCATCGTGACCCGTGGCGCCGCAACCTTTGTTGAGATCTGTTTTGACCCGTGTTGTCACCTGGAATCTCTTTCGAAGTCGAGCCTGAAGTTGTACGCCTTGGGTGTGTTGTCTCTGTAGCTGGATCCTTCCTCTTACTCTCATTCGTTGATGGCATTCACGGGTGGTAAGTTGTTGTTGTACCGCTCGCTGATCGATCTGTTGTCACCGCGGGTTTACAAGTCTTTTTGCTCCTTAGAGGTTTGCCTCTCCCTACCAGCGCAGGTGTTGTCGTGGTAGATCTTTTTCAGCTTCATGAAGGGTTTAGTAGACAAGATCCTCCCGTTGATGCAGAGCTCCATCAATTATAGTTTTGTCACATTCGGGTCTTGGTAGTCGAGAGCCTGTTTTTTTTTTTTAATATATGAAGAAGTACTTTTGATAGAACGCATTCATCGTCTCGTTCCATGTATCAGTCCTGCTAGGGTGAGATTGTAGTACCAAGTACAAGTTCTGCCAGTGATGGGATTCAGGGGGTCTTCCGAGCCTCGGCGCATGGTGGTATTCGTGTTCCCCTCTTGGGAAGAAGGATCCTCTACACTTTGTATGGGTGAGGTTGTCGGTGTTGGTGAAGCGTCGTCTCCTTCTTCAGTCTTTGCAGTATTTCATCCAAATCGTCAGCAATGACATGTCTGGGTCACGAATCTTTTTGCTAAAGATTTGTTGGAGTAAGTGTTGTTTCATCATTCTAGATGTGGATCACGTCGGTGTTGGTATCAGCGACGTTTCTGGGAGTTCCTTTGGCTTGTGAACTTGATGACGACTCCATAGTTGAGAGTTCTAAGACCACGACTTAGGTAGCGATAGTTGATTTGGTTTTCCGTGAGATCGTCTCGTTGTTTGGCTATTCTCCACGGTTGGCTTGGCGTCTTTGACACTTCTTTTCCTTTATGGCGGTAGCATTGTTTCTACTGGAGAGGAGGAGTTATTACGAGGCGTGCTAACTGGATCTGCAGGAGTTACTGAGACGACACGAGTAGTTGGAGTAGGCGTGTCGATGGTACGACAGGGGTTGCTGAGATAGTAGGTGTTACAGGATGGCATCGTGGGTGGTCTGGATGCTGGGTACGACGTTGAACGTGGGTGGATTGGTAGGTGTTGAGCTGGAGAGTGGCTTCAGTGGAAGAGTTGGGATTTTGTCTATGACCCAGCCCTGCGTTGAACCTTCTTTTAGAAAATATTCTGAAACCGAGAGATTGATCTCCCACTGTGGTCGCCAAATGTTTTTACCTGAAAAACATATGTACCGTCTCTGGGTACTTTTGTAGTGTTCGAGATAAAAATCGAACAAGACGAGCCTAAACCAAGTCAATGGTCGTTCACGTCTTGCTTCGGTCACAGAGAGGATGAGGTTGGTCTAGGGAGGGAAACAGTGAAAGAAACTTGAGATCAGGTTGAGAATGTGTGTTTTTGGGTGTGAGAGTTCAAGATCTCAGTCATGAGGGTAACTGGAGATCTCCAAGGCTAGAAGTGTGTTGAATTGCTCAGGTGTTTGCCTCGAGGCTCTGGTATATTCGAGTGTTCTGAATGTTCTACCTTGGAAGATAGAGGAAGCCTCTATTTATAGTATTGAACTTACCCTGGTCTCACGATAGAGAAGGTGGGAGTCGTGGAAGAGTGGAGAAGTAGAGAACATGAGTTGGTTTCTGTAACTGCTAGAGTTGTGTAGAACATGCCCACTCTGCGCCATTTCCGTATAACTGCCCATCATCTCTATCAGTTTCTTCCTAACTATCGTAGACCGCCAGACCAATACCCCTAAAGTTATCCCCCGTGTGATGTTTTGATATCTCGTATAGAGATGCAGGCGTTGCACTGCACTGCTTTGGGCCATAACGATGTCGTGTGGTTATGAGTATGACGTTGTCGTTGTGTGGCCAGGAGTGTGTGGAAGTGGCCTGTATTTGGCCTTTGGTAAAGCGCGCACGGCGCCATGGCCTCGGATGTGACGCGATGGCATGGCGCCATGGCCAAAGATGGGATGCCATGGGCGTGATGGCATGGCGCCATGGCCAAGGATGGGATGCCATGGGCGTGATGGCATGGCGTCATAGCCAAGGATGGGACGCCATGGGCATGATGACATGTGCATGGCGGCATGGGATGTGAGTGATAGGCATGGCGCCATGGGATGCGAGTAATAGGCATGACGCCATGAAATGCGAGTATTCGGCATGGCGCCATGGGATGCGAGTATTAGGTATGACGCCATGGGACAATAAGCATGGTGTCATGGAGTGGCAACAATAGGCATGGCGCCATGGGACAATAGGCATGGCGCCATGGAGTGGCAACAATAGGCATGGCGCCATGGGACAATAGGCATGGCGCCATGAGACAATAGGCATGGTGCCATGGGATGTGCTAAGTAACCTTGGCCTTTGGCCAAGGCCTAGTGTATGATGCCATGAATGGCACGATGCTTTTCCCTTCTGGCCAGGGTCTATGCCTTCAGCCAGAACGAGTTTTATGTCCATGGCCATGCTTGGTCCATGGCTCGTACTTAGTCATGATTTCTGTGACTATAGTATTTTACGCTGCGCTGTCCTTTAGCGATGGCGCATTAGGTGACCTGTTTAGGCACTTTGAGCTGCTTTGCATATTACTCAAAGTAATGACCTGTTTAGGTGCATTTAAGATGTCTCAGCTGGTCGTACTCAAGAAGCTCTGGTCAGTGCCTAGAGTTGTGATTCATCTGAGGCTTTCATTAAGACTCAAGAATTGAGTCATATTTCAAGAGGAAATCCGTCTCTTTCAATCTTCCACCATGGCACCAGTGAGTAATTTAGCTCTTATGTTGAGAAATTCGAGGCTATACGATATCAACAAATTGGTGGCTTTGTGTATAGGTGGGTATTTTGGCTCTTGTGCAATGATGTTATTCTCTCCGCTCGGAAGCTATAAGAAAGAACTCATTGAGAGCATATTCAACTTGCAGAACGGGTTGCATTCTGAGCTATGCCTGAATAGGCAATCGCCTCTTGGCGAGGTATAATAGAGGGACATTTTACATCTATACCCCTATTTCATTTTTCACCATCTACAACTGCTGTTCTGAGCATCGAATACCACGTCTTGGTTTGGCTCTGAATGCTGAAGTTCTGAATCATTCACTTGATTCTGTATATGAACATCTCGTATGCCATATCATACTTCTGGATTCCGAAACCTTTTTTTTTTTTTTTTGGCTAAAAGGGGTCCCATTTGTATTAGCAAAAAAGCAAAAGAAAAACAAAGAGTAGCATGGCACACTAGACATGCCTAGTGTGCCACCAGAAAACTAAAAAACAAAACAAAGAATTGGCCATTGGCCATTAATCTAAAAGTAATAAAAACAAGACTTAATCCTAGACAGGAAGTCTAATACTAAAAAACCAAAGATGTGAATGAATCTTCCCCAAGCCCAGTACTACCAGCACGATTATCCTCTTCCTCATCAAATCCATGCAAATCCACACTTTGATTATCATCGACATCCTCCTCTTCATCTTCAAATTCTTCATCTCGTTCCTCTTCATTATCAGGAGGCTGCATAGGACCATCCAATTCCCTCTCTTTAGTCTCTTTTAACTTATCAATTCGTCTTCTTTCTTTTTCATCCCTTAGTTTTTGCAAAGCCAATCTTCTTCGCCTAAGTTCCTCATCCAACCCAGCTGACAAAGCCTCTGGACTGTCAGGATCATCAACACTCTTGCTTTTCTTTTTCTTTTTCTTAGTTTTTCCCCCATTGTTTTCCCCACGAGCTTCATTACGATCAGCTTCAGACCTTCTATTTGCTTATTCATCCTTCTTCTTCTGCTGTACTAACACTTGTCTTTCCTGTTCATCCTTTTTCTTCTGGTGAATCTATATCTGTCGATTTAGCTCTGCATCTCTTTCAGCTTCAGTTGCCCAAGAACCAGGTTTATAGCCTGTTTAGTCGTCTCAGTGGTTCTTTCTCGCCCACTATCAGTCCCGCAATTATTATCATCAGAAAGATTATGATCATCACTCATCCCCAACAAATCAGCATCACCTAAATCTTCTACCTCCTCAGAACTGACACCATCACTTGTCTTCTCCTTATTATTAAAATCCGCTCGTAAATTAGAGAACGTGTTTGATAGGGTTATCGGGTTTTCTCGATCATAAATTTCATGACCTCTTTTAGAGGTATTTACTTTCGATAAATCAATGTGATTATAGTAGTAGCATCCCCTGTTTACCCTTCTTCTTCTTAGGATTCATAAACCCAGCTTCCTTATCAACAGGCATAGCTCTGTTTTCATCATCTCTGTTTTCTTGATCATCATTAGGGTTCTTCGATGATGATGGCTTCTTAGGATCGTGCTGGAATTCCGTAGCTTGTAGTCTAGCAGCTAGCTTTTCATCTTCTTTCATCTGGTCCTCTCTTGTTTTATTTTCAAGCTCTGATTGATGATTTATACGAACAAAATTCTGATCATCAGAATTAGGGTTCATACGAGCTCTGTTTTCTGAGTTCTTTTCTGCCTCAATCTTCTTCAATCTTTCCTCTGCTTCCACACACCTTCTTGCAATTATTTCCTCAGAGATCATATCATTATTTGCTGGCTTATTGCTTCGAGCTTCTTCCATCATCTCTCTTCTAATTCTCATATCTTTCACGGCTTTAGCAGCAGCCATATTTCGTTCATATTCCACAACTTTACAGCCTTTTTCTACATGCCCTAGGATTCTACAATGCTCACTAAACATTGGAGGGAATGGCATCACAATCTTTTGTACAAACTCAACTCCCTTGTAGATTAATTTCACGGTATCATACGCAACTCCCTTATCAAAATCCACATCCACCAATACTTGAGCAAAACCACCAATCTCGCGATTTAGGGTTCTTTTATCAACAACAATAGGTGATCCCAATCCTTGGCAAAGACCCATTAATATCTCTTCTTCCCAATACTCCATTGGCAATCCAGGAAATCGAAACCAAACTGCAGTGTTTGAAATTTTCTGATTTTCGGGTACAAAGTTGGGTACCCAATCTTGAACACGCAATGTTTGTCTCTCTTTGCCATTAACTGACTAGTAAGCCTGTCTCCAGACCTTGATTTTGTCTTCCTCATTAGATAGCGTGATTGTAAAAAACCCTCTTTTCATCGGCCAGAAGCTATATGGACCTGTAAGATTCCATTGAGCTAGCAACGATGCTTTAGCATCTTCAAAACCAACCTTTGTAAAGTCTAATCTTCCAATCAAGTTGTACTTGAACTTTCCCAACCCTTTTTGCATCGATTCTTCAGGAATTTCATACGTTAGAGCTCCATCTTCATCAACCCGTGTAAACCCTAACTTTTCACGAACAACCCTTGAATACTCATACTTTCTTTCACCAGTAACAACCTCTATGTAATTTAGACCAGTATTAGGACGTTCAGATGGTGTTTTACTTCCCATCCTTGATCACAGATCAAGAACGAGAAGATTTGCTGATTTTTGGAAAAACTTGCGTGAAAACCTAATTGTTTTGTTTTTTGAGAGAACCGGAGCTAACCCTCATGTCCCGAAACCATATTATTATTATCTCATCTTATGGATTTTCATAGTTCGAGACCTCAATGTAGGTTTTGGTAAAATTATACTTTGATTTCGAAACCATAATCTGGTTTTTGCATCCATAAGTTATTGGTCCGAAACTCAAATATTGTGACCAATGAGAGAACATGAGTTCGAAATAATGTTTGCTGGCTAACAGTGACTTGATAATCAAGACCTATGTGTCTTGACCATGTGAGTTCTAAAAGGTCTAGTAGACCCTGGGGTTTCCTAAAGGTTTATGTGAACCGGGAAATATAACATGTGCGTCAAGGATAAAAAGGTGTAATGCTGAAACGTCTCTTGACCACATGAACTCTCAAGTTCAACACCAAACATTTGTGACGAGTATAATATGTGTTTCTTGTTTCGAAACCTTAACCAAGATTTTGTTAAACATAATCTAGAGTTCGAAACCTTACTTTGGTTTCGCTATATGGAAACTTGATTTGGGAACCTAAATTTGGTTCTAGTCATATATGAACTTTAGGATTCGAAACCTTAATTTGGTTTCTGCCAAACAGATTGTAGATTTCGAAACCTTAATTTGTTATCTCAGAATGCGTATTTTCGAAGTTCAAACTATATCATTTTGATTGGTGCTTCAACGATGTAGGGGGTAAAAACCCCTCGGAACACGTGTCTCGCATCCAAGAAGCCTGGCCATATCGAGAGAACCAACAGCGAAACCTCGGATCAGCCCGAAGAAGAAGCAGTTGCACACGAACGAAGCAAAGACTCGGATGGATAGGATTCGGACCACATCGAAGGACCGAAGCCCAAGAGCTCAACCTCGGAGCGACGGCGAATAAACCGCCTTACTCGACAGGAACTGACACCACCACGACTGAGTCTCTTGTCTCTATTAGCTGTAAACCACCCAAGCTCGGCCTATATAAGGCGAGCTTGGAAAACGTTGTAGGGGTTGGATTCTTGTTTGGTTGAGCCTAAGTAGCAAGAGAGAGATTAGGTTTGTTATCTCCTCTGGTTCCTTAGGGTTATATTCATGTAATCACAACATCGGAATACATATAAATCTTCTTATATTTTGCCTTTACTCTTATTAGTTTGATCTTTATTTACTGTTCATAGTACCCTCGGTGCTGTTCTTATGGTCTTCGCACCACTGAATCTCAACTGAATACTGTATGTATGAGTAGATCTGATGGATGTGATACCTTGAGTACCTATGCAGATTTTCTACTCGTACAAACGAATTAATGAGTTTGATATTCTCAGTCTGAGGTTTGAATTAGTTCATCTTCAATGTACAACTAAGTTGTTTGAGTCATTGTCAGAAATATGGTTGGTCGCTCTAGTTAGTAGACACATGATTTCTGATCAATACTGTACGTGATTAGATATTCGTATGGATATACTACTTGATCAAATATTCATTTGATGTTTTGATTTGAATTCTCGGATATCATTAATGTGATCATCTATATTGGAATCAAGAATTTAGGAGATTCAACATTTTGCTATTGCTCGATGAATCATGCACTGTACTTTAATGGTATATCTCTTTGTATGATTCAGAATGTCCATTGAACCTACGTATTCACTTAAGCATAACATACAAGGCTTGTCCACGTCTGTAAGGATACGTTTATGCGGAACGTTGAACCACGTTGGACCAGATCCCACTTCCACCTAGGATCGTTATGGCCCGTCCAGCAAAGCCTAGGAAGTGATGTCGACATTGTTAAAGCTGATGACGACATTTGGAAGTAATAATACCTTAAGGAGATTTTCGAAACTAAAGGACACGTTTTCGAGATGAGCTCTTTCCCAGGAGCATATTTGGTAAGCATCATATTTAGAATTAATGAAATATCCAAATATACCTTATGAGTATTATTTTCTTTGATTGCTCTTGGCCAAACATTTATTGAAAATATATTTTCATTTATGAATTATATTTTTCTATAATGTAAAAATGCTAGAGTATTAGATCTCATTAAATGTTATGAGCCTAAGTAGGGAATTTCGGAACATATATGGAAATGTGCTTTAAAGGATTTCCGAAATTAAGTTAGCCTCATTTCAAAGCTAAGACTTAGTCAATATAAATAGGAGTGGTATCTCTCCTGAAAGTTTTATCCCTCTACCAAGCTTTTCTTCGGAACTATAAGCTTGTGTCTGCCGATTTTCTTTTCAGTTACCTTTGAGCTTTTGCTCTCGGTCTAGAATTGAGAGGAAGTCTTCTCTAGGGATCAAAAAGCCGAGAAGTACCTCTTACGGGAAACTAGTTTATGTTTACTAGTCTTCTTTGTATTGTACTTTTGTTCAGTTCTATCACGTCTATCAAACTTTGCGATCTTGTTTATTCTATGGTCCTTCTCTTCTGAAATAAGGCCACTCAAGATCGTTGTGATCAGAACATACTCTTTATCTATTAACCTGGATTTGTCAGCAAGCCACTTTCGGTTTGTGTGCCTAAACTATATATATTGAGTGGAATCAAGATTGATGTTATTAGATTTGTTCATTGCAGGTACACTGTTCTTCACGATCATATCATATTGTACTTGCTACAACTATCTGCTTGATTCCAATTGGGACGACAAGGTTGCTCTTTCGGGAGTTTTGGTTTCGAAACCTTGATCGATATCTCGAGGGGTTTATTACCAAGTAAACTTAAATATCCTCTCTCTTGGTGTAAAAGAACTTCGGTGAAATATCTGTTTGTTACCAAGGATATCATCTAGCGATTTGACCTGCCACTACTTGGTTGTTGTCCATAAGGTTGTAATCATCCGATTGGAGGTCGGGTAGTAGTCCTCGCGATGGGATGTGAGGCAACTCTTGCGTAAGACAGTAAAGGACGTCTGTTTGCGTAAGGGAGTACATGTGCGTGACCACCTTGTTGTGGTTGGAGGCGTAGGAATACTGAGGGGAAATCTGTGTGACTAATAGTCATATTGTCTGCACAAGCTAGTCCGAAGTCTGAGAGTAGGTGTGTTGGCGGCTTAATTCTTAAGAGTGTTCAAACTGGACGAGGTCCCGGGGTTATTCTACGAGTTTGTGGTTTCCTCGTTAACAAAAATCTTGTGTGTACTTTACTCCGCGTTATAATTGACTCGTCATTTATAACTAAAGTATCGTACTTGGTTGTTGGGATAGCCCTTCGGATTCTTGTGTTGACTCCCTTGTGTGAATCAATCAGATCTGAAGGAGATCTTGTTCTTAAGTTCTTGAGTACAAGAACCGTTCAAGGTTTGACTTATAGGTGGACTAAAATAAAAGATTGGTGGTGTCGGTACCCTCGTCTTTTCATCGCGGAACTAGATTCTTGCGACTTTTTGTTTTCGTTATAGGAGTCCTCTACTTATAACATTCAATAAGGCTAGGTTTCTTAGGAATAAAACAACGATTGATTGAGACACAAGAAGCTCGTGAACTGTGTACGGGTTCGTTACTTGACTTGCACTCCAAGTAATCATCAGTTCTTTCAAATATAGAAACCATTTAGAGTTTATCACCAAGTAGTTTGGTAGATTTTAACGACTTCAAAGATTTGGTCTCAATAGAAAAGTGAAAGAATGAAACTTCATTAGTGAACTATTAAGAAGAGATAAGTGAACAATGTGAAAATATATCTTTTAAGATTTAATTCACCAATTTGTGAGTTGTGGGAGTCTAAGTCAGCGAACCACATTAAGTTAGTGAAATGGTTCGCGAACCGAAATCCACTTTAGACTTACATGAGAATTCATGTTTGTTATAGAACGCGAACCCAATACACTTGGACTTCCAGGAGAATTCCTGGAACACAAACCAGTTTGGCAACCGAAAATGCATTTGTGGAGTTCATCAGGATATGTTCTGTCGCACACAGACTGAGATAGTTTACGAACCCAAATTATTTTGGTTTGAACCTTGTTAGAGCCTTCTCGGTCAACCTCACTAAGTGTTGATATGTCAAGCTTAGTTGTCAAGTTTAGTGATCAAAACTCGGCCGCTAGAAACACATATACGTAAAGACTTCGTTAGTTTACCTTTAGGTTGTGAAAGATGATTGGGTTATGTATAGAGTACTACTTGAAAACACGAAGAAGATTGAAGAGCAATGAAGATATTTTCCTTCACATATAACACCTTAAATTGGGGATTCATTAGACGCACACTCCAAGCATTTGGTTTTCCTCAGCAATTCTTGCATTACATCATGGCATGTGTTACTTCGGTATCCTACCCAATCAATATCAATGATGCAGATCAAGGTAATATTATTCCAAACAGAGGGCTCAGATAGGGAGACCCTCTGTCACCTTATACTTTCATCTTTTGTGCTGAAATTTATTAACTAACCTGACTGCCCAAAAAAGTGCCGGCTCAATCCAAGGACTTTGAGTTTGTAAGACAACACCTTCGATTCTGCATCCAATGTATGCGGATGATATGCTATTAACTTTTACGCCCTCGGGGAAGGCTTGTACTTTGCTGAAGAATATCCTCAACAATTATTAACTGTCAGCTGGTCAGACTATCAACACACAAAAATCTATAAGTGTCCATCATCCAAAATTGCCGCAGCAAGCAGCTGCTTCTCTTATGTTAGAGTTCGATATTCAAACGTCTCATTTAATTACATCTTGTCTGGGTGTTCAACTTAAGCAAATAAGGCATTCTCGTCACATTTTCATGGAACTACTTAACATACTAGAAAGGAGAACTAGAGACCCAAATGCTTCCCAATCATGTACACAAGAAGGTGGTGGATAGAATTACAAGGAATTTTTTCTGGGGTCATGACAAAGACTCGAGGAAACTGCATACAATTGGTTGGGATCTATTTACAAAGCCAAAATCTCATGGAGGTTTGGGCATACGGAAAAGCAAAGAACTAACATGGCGCTTCTCACCAAGAGGACCGGCTGATGTACCAATTTATAGATTCAATTTGGAGCAATATGCGTACAGCTAAATAAATCAAAGACTTGAAGTTGTTCCCATTTATA
>JAJJMA010217015.1:7255-26055 GCA_023529015.1 Papaver nudicaule | reverse complement strand
GACAAATTTTTATGAGAGAAAAAAAATGTTGATCCAACGATCCAAATCAGTCTATACAAATTAAGTTTCCTCCTAGTAACTTGTAGTCTCCCAGCTCCCGATTCACCCCGACATTTTTATGGAGACACCGCACTTGTTAATAGTAATACGGACACCTGTCACCTTCTCACTTTTCATTGTTAGTACTCTTGTAAGTCGTCAACATTTTCTCAACAATGGATTTTCAAGAAAGGAAGAGAATGATAAAACCAGAAGAAATTCATTTAGTATCAACAGCACAGGATTCTAAAGAATTCAATCTATTAGTCTGGGCATTAAACCATTCATCTGTAGTTGGATTAGATGCTGAATGGAAACCTTGTCGAACCAAACAATACTCTTTCCCAACTGTTTCACTTCTTCAAATTGCCTGTAGAGTCAATCATGAAGTAATAGAGTATACAGATTCTCAAAATAATATCTGGATTTTTCTAGTTGACCTTTCTTTAATTACCCTTTCTTCAATTTATCAACTTCTTAGAGATATGTTTATTTCACCTGATATTTTGAAATTAGGGTTTAGGTTTAAACAAGATTTGGTTTACTTATCTTCTACTTTTTCTTCTCAAGGTTGCGATCCTGGCTTTGATAAGGTATCACCAAATGTTTGTTTTTTTTTCTTTTCTAGGTCTCATTTATGAATTTTCAATTTTCTGATTTTTTTTGTTTGTTTGTTTGGAAAATGTGGATTAGGTGGAACCTTATTTAGACATTACAAGTATATACCAACATCATCTACAACACAAGCAACCCGGAAGAAAAATGTCCAAGGATATGAAAAGCTTGGCAACTATATGTGAAGAATTGCTCAATGTTTCACTTTCCAAGGTTTGTGGTTACTTAATTTATTTGTTAGGGTTTTGTTTTCTTATGTAATAGTATGATAACTTAAGCTCAACAGGTTTTCAGTGTGTATTCTGTTTCGAGTTTTTATAGTGCTTTAGTTTTTTCCCCCCTTATAATGTATAGATAAATGGAAATGGGATAAAGATAAGTTGGTATTGATAAATATCATCGAATTAGCTGTATATATGTATAATAAAATGCTAAAGAAACCCATGATGCTCTCTCTGCATTATAGTTTTATAGTTCATGTAGTATTAGAATCTACGGTGAGAAGGTGCACACCAATGATGAGAAGGTGCTCGCCAGTTATTATTTTTTCTCCTATGAGTGAAAGATACCTCATGCCATGCTTGTGCAATGTTTGACTGATCTCGATTCTGCATGCTCCATCCAATAGTGTGATTCCCAAGGATTCACAATTGGGTAAGGCTCTTGTAGATAGTATAGGCTACTGGCTTTGCGGAAGGTCGCAAAGGTACACGTAATTCAGAAATAAGATGCATGGCGCAACATCTCTTTGTTTTAGTATGCTGATTGCTGCGTTCCACAAATTCTTAAAATTTAATATCTTTATCTTCGTTCATTGCAAATTATAGATTTTTTTTTTTTGCAGTATTTGTTACGAAATACAAAAGTAGGTCTTGCGTACTATTAATGGTATGAAGTAACTAGTTGTAACCGGAACTGGTATAATTATCTCAGTGCAATGGATATTGGTTAGATAGTTCTGATTTAGTTTGATAAAATTGCAAAAGACAGTATCGTCTCAATCTAAAACAAAAAGAATAAAAAAGAAACTCAAGTTACTTTACTTTCCTGTTGCATTAAGGTGGTCATCTTTTTATTCCTCGTGATACCAACTTATGCTTCTATACCCTTCACCAGGAACTCCAATGTAGCGATTGGTCACTCCGCCCTCTTGCAGAAGATCAGAAAACATATGCTGCTGCAGATGCACAGTGCTTACTAGAGATATTTGCTGTTTTCCAGGAGAAGGTTCTCAAAGGTGTCTTGTCTCTTGTGTTCTATATTTCTCTCTCTCTCTCTCTATATATATATATATGCATATATTAAAGTATATAAACCATGAGTGTAATAATATTAGAGTCTATAAACCATACTACTTTTTGATGTGTCTAAGTTGATATATTATCTTCAGACATAAACTCCAATGTAGTTACTTGGTCTATTATAATGTATGTAGTCTGTATATATATATATATTTCCTTAACTTTGATATTTATGGATCTCTTTTATGACTGGTTTGCTGCAGTTTATACTCCGAGGAATATTACCGAACCTCATACTGCAAATGGCCTTCTTGGATTGAAAGAAATTCTTAGGACGCCCGATGTCTGTGATAATGTTTTAAGGCTTACGTTTTGTCAAGCTTCAGATATAGTCAGATCGACTCCATTTTCTCCAGTATTATCTATTCCCAAGGTCTCATGCATAAAGACTGCTCCGATGGGAGTTTCTCTTTCAAACATCATCTCAAGATACGGTGAAGTAATTTTGCTGAAGGAGTTGGACAGAAAACCTAAAACTTCTAAGAGAAAAGGGAAGAGACAATCGTCAGCAGGTTTAACTTATAAAGCAAAACTGATCGAATATTGTGGTGATTGGCAAGGGCCTCCACCATGGGATTCATCATTAGGGGGTGATGGGTGCCCAAAATTTCTGTGCGATGTGATGGTAATGCAAAGTGCTAACCTGTCTTATAATTCTAAATATATGGACATCAACTTCAAACTATAGTGAAACCCATTTTATAGTTTTTGGATCCCTTCCATTTTCCAATTCTGAAAGTTTTGATGTTGGCCTTTTGTGGTGCACAAAGTGTAAGCAGTTTGTATTTTAGCTTGTGGATATATGTATCTGTCATTGAATATATCAATACTTGTCCATATTACACTAATGCACATCTTGATTGTTTATTCATTCTGCTTGGTATATATGAACAGGTAGAGGGTTTAGCAAAACACCTCAGGTGTGTAGGAGTTGATGCTGCGACCCCTTGTTCAAGAAAGCCCGAACCAAGGTAAAATATTTAACAATTAGCAACTTATTTCAAACATGGTAAGGGAGGCAGATTTCTCCTGTTGGTGTGATTTAATTGTCTTTATCTCTAGGCAGTTAGTCGATCAAGCACAAAAGGAAAATCGGGTACTCTTAACTCGGGATGCAAAGCTACTGAGACACGACTACTTGATAAGAAACCAAATATACAGGGTGAAGAGCCTCCTGAAAAACGATCAGCTACTTGAGGTATGCTCTTCTGGTATAGAGCGATCTTACTTCAATATGTTCTATTTTTCTATACATGTTCCACATTTTTGACTATGTAGTTTTAAGCTTAAAATATACGCGGTATCAGTTTTTATGTATCTAAAAGGCAAGTTATTTGACCTCATAAAATGTGGTAATATTTCTATGTAATTTTTTTTTTATTAAGCTGTTGGTGTAATAGGGAGAGTGGACCATCTCTTGTAAAAGGCCTGACTAATGGGAACTTTTACAATTCATTGGAGATTTTTTATTGTGATTTGTAGCTCTAGGGTGAATGTGAATCTGTCGTGAGGATTTATCTTTACCCATTTAGGTAGCAAAAATGGGTTTGTTAGCTGTATGTTTCTGTTGTACATCAAGAATTCTTATGGAGTATTTTGGCAGGTAATTGAGACATTTGACTTGAAGATTTCCGAGAATAAGCTAATGTCAAGGTGCACCAAATGTAATGGAAACTTCATCCAAAAACCACTAACAACTGAAGAAGCTATTGAAGCTGCAAAGGGATTCCAAGTAATTCCCAATTGCTTGTTCAACAAAAATTTGGAGTTTTGGAAATGTATGGACTGTAACCAGCTTTACTGGGAGGTAAAGTTCGGCTACATTATTTTTGATATTTTTTAGTTTCTAAGTTTTCTGGTTTTTGAAAACATCAGCTGCTTGATCTAGTTTCGTAATTTAAAGAGTGGAACTGCAGTGATGAGCTTGAAACATGGCCCTAAATGATTTAACAACATAAATGCTAGGAACCTTTTTCCTTCCGCTTTTTCTCAATCTATTCTCTGCAACTGATGAAGCTGTCTCGAATTTATTTTTTGAATATTAATTAAAATTGCTCGGCCTTTCATAATTACAGTCTCTAACTAGGTAGCTTTTTGGGCATTAACTCATCTTTACAGATAAAATGCTACTCTAGAGTAATTTTTGATCTTCCACACGTGTTATGGTGCACTATACATTGTTTGGGGAGTCCTCTTGGTCATCACGGGGTTGCTTTATTGTGGGGTTTATCGTCTTAACAAGAGTATCATCCTAAAGATTAACCAAAAGCATATCCAATTTAAAAGTTTTGAGACCTAGTAAAACGAAAACATTTTTGTATTTCCATCTTTTTTTGTTTTTCAGTAATCATCTCATTTTCTTTCTTGTGAAAGTTGGACAAGCTTGTAAGCACTCTCATTAGCTTCCTTCTTTTGTATTATCAGGGAACACAGTATCATAACGCAATTCAGAAGTTCATAGACGTCTGCAAGTTGAATGATTAAAAGTTGAAAATTATGCACACATAAAAGATGTGGTTTTCTCTTGGCTCGCCCATGTTGAATTACTATTTCTAGGCAAACTTACTCAGCAATCAGTGGACCATCTCATTTGTTGTCTTCAATTCACCGGCTCGTAGTCATTCAGGTCAGCATTTAAGGGTATTTGTTACGCGGCGTCCTATATTTTTTCTCTTTCCCGTGCATATCCCATTCTTGCATCAATGTGTTTCATGTACTTGACTGTTCCCTACTAACATTGTGTTTCACACACTTCAGTTCTGAATTGATTTGGCTGTTGGCAGATCTTCCATGTCACCTCTAGGAGCTTTATTTTCTCTTCACTTTCTACGAGTATTGGCCATGGACCAATTTATTAGTTGATTAATGTGATTTACCCCTGCTGTGGGTTGTGGGCATCATTGTATGAGAGACTCGCTGCAATTAAGCAGTCAAGTTGTCATTTACTGTAATATGCAGACAGAAAGGTATCCTAGATAGAAATATATTAGCTTTTCAAGTTTGACGAGTTTAGAAAGCGTATTAGCTTAAGGTTCCAGGTTTCAAGTTGAATATTCTGTGTCCTTGAACATTAATGGGGTTCAAAAAAGGTATTTGTCCCTCCCCTGAGTCTGATTAATTTTTTCTTAATACAATGCTCAGGTTTTATTTAGCTTATTTGGGTTGGCTGATACAAGGATGGTCTAGGAATTGATAATTGGTAATATATGACGTTATCTTTGAAATACTATGTTTTTCATCATTTGTACACTGGCACTGCTCAACAAGGCTATTTTTTAACTTGTAAAGAATCCTGTTTATCAAATTGTACATAGAGATAGTTCAAGATGCAGAACCTAAACTTGTTATGAGGGAGAGTGTGGGTAAATTGTTAAATTGTTATGCAGAACCTACGTGGTCTCTATTTTATACACATTTTCTGTGTACACAAGTCATCTTTCGTTGTATCTTAAGGGTAAAGGCAATGACGATAGCCAAACAACACGATGTTCGGGTTTATATGCGTTTGTTCTATTTTTAGTTAAATTTGGTTTGGACTTTGGTTGACTAGTTTTCAGGTTCAGTTTGGCTTGTTGATTATGTTTATTTGTGTGACCAGCTTAACCGTGCTTAAGATGGGATGACTTGGTGAAGATTAACTTTATCTTGTGTTTTAACTGTTAAATTATGTGGATATCTCACATTTATACTAGGCAAGCATATTGAGAGCGCACCAGCTAACCATAGCTGTTAAGTTAAATTGTTTGAAATTTTGTAGTGTTAATTCTTGATTGATGTCAAGTTATTTTGCGAAGCTGTTGTAGCTAGTTTCTTTCGAGTTGCTTGATTGATTGTAGGTTTTTGTTCGATCTGGAGAGAGGAAGATGGCTCTTGGTCCCTGTGGAAGGGGTTTAATTCGGGCTAGGTACTATACACTGTAGTACAGTACTACAGTGTGCAAAACGGAAGGAATGCCATTTTCTCGCCACAAAATAAAGCAAAATGGACAGGGATTTAATTGCACTTGCCAGTTGACTCTCAGGAGGTCAAAGGGTATGATTTAACGGGCAGGGGCAGGGGCAGGGGCAGGGGCAGGGGAAGTCCATTTGGTACCAATAAATCCGTTGGATCACCAAAGAACCGTGATATAGGGGCTTCAAGAAAACCTAAAGCCTAAGTTTGGTCTCCACATAGCATTTTGGCAAGCCCCCTATATATATATTTTAATGGCTAATTTGCCCATGTGGATACAACATGGTCCACTATTGGCTAATTTGCCCAATATAAAGGGTGTATGAGAGACTAATTAGGATTTTGAGTGATGCCCTTGCACTAATTAACACCCTTTATATTGCTCAATTAGATAGATGAAGTAAAAGTGGAAGGGCATCACTCAAAATCCTAATATTCTAATATTATAACCCTGGAATTATATTATTGCGTATTGGCCAAATTATTTTCTGGTGTTACTAGCCAAAATTCAAAGGGATAGTGTGGTGTGATATGGATTTTGAATATACCAAAAAAAGAAAAGAAAAAAAGAAGGGTGTCTAATATGAATTTTGGGTATACTAAGAAAGTACAAGCCAGTACTGCCATGTGCTGCAGCTTATAACACCAACAGAAGCTAGCAAGTTGCCACCACTAGATTGTCGGATTGTACATTTCTATGAAAATGGTACATCTGGTAGAGATTTTAATTATGCATAGGTCCTTCAAATAACCATACGTAGGTCCTTGAAATAATCATACTTGGTATTTACTCTTTATCTTGGAAGAGATCATACTACCTTTCGGTTCTTGTACCTTTGTTGCAGAATAAAGCACTTTGACCATGCATTGTAGGATTGGGAAATCTCCAGTGTTAATCCATTGTTGTTTATGTTTTGAAATTCTTTGATCAGTAGGAATTAGGAAAACTCCAATTTGGATACATTGTTATTTGTTTTGAAATCCACAAGCATATTTTCTTCTTCTTCACATTCAGAATCACAGGACCACCAACATTCATCATGAATACTCCATGTAGGATAAGCAAGTAGGTATGTCAAAAATAGTCTGGTCATAGATGCTTCACTAAGCACTTGTGGCTATCATCAGTTGATGCAAATGACTAAAATTAGACCCGAGATGATCAAGAGCCGAACTCTTTACACAGGGAACATGACAAAAGAAAGATGTACTAGAATATGATTAAGTTGTTAATAGTGCTTATTATAACAAAAGAGCTTTTGATTAAGACTAGGAATTGATGGAGAAGCACTCATTTAAAAGCATTAAAGTAGTAAGTACCGTTTTTCCAGTTCTGTACAAGTGATAGATATAGTCCATCAACAAAAAAAGAAAGATCAAAGAACTTTTACAGAAGTGAAACCAAAGTGTCTACACGTACTTATTTTTCTCCATTGATTCCAAAGATACGGACCTTGTGCATGTTCGGAAACTTGGCAACCACCAAAACAAAGACAGCAAGCGTGTTGAGAAAGAGTATTGGCTGTTGGTAATCAGTTGTGTGCGAGGCTATTAGGTACCTACAGAAGAAATGTTGTATGTTATACTTACATCAAGTTGATAAAATAGTTAGGGATGCAATTCATGATGCTCCCAATTTGTCAGCTGTAGTCTGATCCAATGAATAACATATAGAGACAATGACCATGAGTTGTCATTTGCAACAATGACGAGGGCAACAAGATAATTCTATAGGAAAAAGGAGAAAGACATAACAATCAGATCAAACAGAATCCATAATAGATGATGCATTTTAAAAGGTGGTGATAAGCTACAAAGGGATCACAAAATTATCTCAACCAATCAATCAATCAGAATTAAAAGATCCCATTAAGCATCAACTCAAGTCTATCAGGGTCATCTCATGGATAGAGGCAAATATATAATTCAAGAGGAAGTTCTAAAATTGAGGAAGACATCTATGTAGGTAAAATCAAAGATTACTGCAACCAGCCTAAGAAGTTTTAGAGATAAAACATGCTTCTTCAAGTTATATATGGTTGAAACATCCTCGCATACTTGGGTCATTTTTTTCTTTCTAGGTGTTTAAGGAACTTTTTTTTTACAGTTCCAATTTGGCAAACCTACAATTCAGTGTAATCTCTTAGAAATTAACAATACACTGCAAGAACATAAATTCATCAATATTTAGAACTTATGTGAGCCTAAATAAGGTACTAGGCCACATTGACCTATGATGTATTTTTGTTCCATGAGTATAAATGGTTTAACGCTTTAATCTAAATGTTAAAGAATGCAACTTGTCCATGAAATTGTTATAGGAAACAAGCATGCTCCTTCGATTAACATACGGTTGAAGCCTTGTGAAATAGACGGAGCCTAAACATCGCAAACTTAAGTGTTTAAACTAACTTTTCATGTATTATTTGATGAACCTACATGCCAAAAACAACCTCGGGGAACTAACTTAAACACTGAAAGACAATGAATCCGCAAAATCGGTCATCCTCGTGTCAGCCTGAATCCAAGTTCTAGTCCCCACTGAGTTCTGAATGATTAATTTTTCATGATACGGACTTTTAAGCCTAACCCAATCAATCTATCCAATGAATAATTTCACAGGGTAGATCTCAAACCCAAGATCTAAAATAGCTGTTATTTTGAATCTAGTTTCATCAGGGAGCCAAACCAAAACAAAGCCAAATAACTGAACAGATATATAACAGATTGGCGAAAGAACTAAGCTTTTGTCTGCAAGTGCAAGGGGCAATTTGCCAACCCCGCTCTCTTAGCTTATGAAGTAGGCTCAAATGACACACACAATGAAGTGAGATGTGCGATGTGGTTAGGAATCATGAGGGTAGGTGCATCAAAGACATGCTTGTCCACTGCATTAATCAGGATGTGAATAAGATAACTCATTCATAATAGGACAATGTAAGCAAATACAATCAGATAAGATCCCCTACATCCAAATAAGATTAATGAGTTCCCTTAACCAAAGACAATCATTGAACAAATATATACTTACAATACCACAGGCACAACGGTCAAGAACTTTCTGTTGCGAGTAAGCTGCTTGCCGTTATCGATCTGTTCCCACCAAGTCAATCCGTTATAGATGCCCTGGTCTTCAGAGAATGGAGTTCCTTTCATCCAGTGAAAGAAGTGATACGTGATCTGAAAGAAGAGCAAGATGATATCATTTACAACAACTACAAATGGAAGGTCTATGGCAACAGATATCTCCATCTTTTTGAACTAGAATAGAACGGCACACTCAGATATTAGGCTTATTGTGGACCTAAATGCACATACTGTTAGATAGTGTGATCCAAAAAAGGGGGGGAAAAAAAGCAAAGATAAATTAATATAGAAGAAAAAATGGGAGTATAAGTCTTCACGCTCATTTGACTGAATTTATTACAGCAAAATGCACCAAAAACATGATAAACTGCACCGCCCAAGTTCAAATCATCAATGTTAAATTTGACGACGCACTAAATAGCCAGAAACCAGAAACATTCAAATATTATATCATCTTTCTGAAACTCAAGCATATAAGGTTGGTATAGAAGATTCATCTCCAATTAAAAATTAAACAAAGGCCAGAAAACCTTCGGGGATCAGTCTTCAGTAGTAAGAAGACTTGGCGACTCTTCAGGGTGACTATGAGTCCTACATCCTACTTTCACCAGCTTGTCCAATATTTAAACACGGAATAGGTTCTATACTAGACAAATTTTAAGACATCTATAAGTTGCTATGTGGATGCTGTGATGCGCATAATATACCAATGACAAAAAAAATCATCAAGAGCCCAAGGAGCAGTAGAGCACACAGTTGCTGCAGAAAGTAATTCATGTCTCTAAAGCCCGATTTATCATTCCAGATAAGTCAACTCAGTTGAACTCTGTTTGCTCAAAATGATTATCTTTCTCTTTACTTTCATTGTCTTTTCTCGTCCCTAGATGAGTAAAATAAACTAATCTTATATAAACAGAAGCACAACACCATACGAATTAAGTTGAACTTGTAGGATTTTGAGAATGAAATTACACCGCACATGCAGAACACCAAGACAGCGCTAAAAACAAGATCATATCAAGGGCAAAGACACCAACCAAAGTCTTAAGAATTTTACACACAAAATCAACGGAAGTGAAATTTCCTACTGCTACATCAGATCGTGTGAAATTAGTTTTTCTTAAACCCTTTATTTCTTGTCTTATTTAGTTAATAAGTAGCTCAAATAATGTTAGTATTCCAGAAATATAAAGTCCCAAGAACGAGCATACACACAAAATTAGAAATTCGTGTGTTTTCTTAAGAAACTGAAGACATTCAGACACTGAAATGTTCAAAAAGAAATTCAGCTAGCCCTTACCGTTAGGTTCACCTAATTCCTTTAGGAAAACACAAAACATGCAGCCATATAAATCTATCATCAAATTATAACAAATCAAGAACAGATCAAACCATGGAACCAATTAAAAGTCCAGCACTGGAGCAAATTGAAATCGAAAATTAAAATCAAAAATTGAGAATTGGGAAGGCGGTACTTACAACGAAATGAGAAAGATTAACAATAGTCCAAGCCGTGCCAGGGTTACAACCAAAAAGAGATAGAACCATAAGCCATGAGAAGAAAAGGATCAAGATATAAGTCGTCCATACACCTGGATATAAAAACCACTCTGTATTTTTATTCAGATCTGGTGGGTGTACTGCTTGTACATACAATTTCGCCATTAATTATTTTGTTTCTTCTTTCAACACAACAGAGGTAGAGAGAGAGAGAGGGGTGTTGGTCTTGTTTTTCTTTCTGATATGTTGATTTACTGATGAGAATGAGAAAAAGAAAAGGTTTGAGAGTCGAGTCTAAACAGACACGAAAAATATGATGCATATTAAATATATAAAAATTAATTAATAATTGCGATTTGTTTTTGTTTTCTTTTTCTTGTTTCCAGAGGGTTCCTCACCTCATACATCGTCAGCTTTAGACGGTCACGGTCGACATTCATCCGTTATTTTGCCGCTTTTGACTACATATTATTTTATTATTATTATTATTATATATATTTATTTTTTTTTAAGAACTTAGAATTTATTAATGATCGTCAACTGAAAGAAGTTTACAAGAATTGGATGGGAGCCTTGCAACAAGCTGAGCTCCAATCCTTTTTTGCAGGACAACCCCAATCCTATGAAAAAGAAAATCCCCAACTACAACGTTCCCATCATGACTAGCCATGTAATTACGTAACCTCTTCAAGAACTCCACCGTGTCACTACCCAACTCCCCCAAGGTAGTGAAAGCAAGTACACCAAGACCAAAGCCCTGAACAGTACATTTCTCTAGATATTTGTCCTTTTTGCGAATGACAGCATCATCAATTGCCTTGCCCGGAACAAAAGCACGCACCCCAACACCTGTAAAAGGTGAGACAACTGTGATATCCATACACACATCATGTCCATTATCCCAGTTATACACCAAGACATCCGCAGGTCTCAAAGCTACACCGGTATCCGAGAGGAACCCCAAATCAACCTCTTTCCTAGCTGAGACACCCGCTCGATAACAAATATCAGCAAAGATATCACGAACCAGGTCATGTCTATACTTGATACCAATACCACTCGAGCAATGCAAGGCGTGGTCCCCAAAAATATCCATCTCCCTACCACAACTGGTGCAACTCTCTCCTTCCTCAAAGAGAGGGATCCCAAGCCTATATCGCAAGACAGCTCTGAAGTGTCGAGACCCAAGTTTTTGATTGAGCCCTTCAATCGGAATGGCCAACAAATAATCTTGGGCGTGCTTGATCCTGTTGCACTGCCACAGGGCTGAATCTCGCTTAGTCATAGCAAATCAGTTAGGTAAATCATTCTTCACGGCATCAAAGTATTTGATTGCCAAAGAGCTCATAGAATGGGGGGCAATGTCCTCAATGCACAATGAAGAATTCTCAATACCACATACCTGCTTGTAGGAGACGAGAGCACGCTCAAAACTGGGACTCAAACCAGACACACTAGAATGTCTCAAAATGTTCTCCTGCTGAGATCTAGTCTGAAAGCACGAAGCTAAATAGCAATACTGCATAGTGTCCTCCATAGTGTACACTCCCAGCCCACCGTACTTGATAGGGAGTGTGGCCAGCCTATGTTGCAGCAACCCAAAGCCCGGCCCCATCTCCTGTGATAAGATGCCGAAGAAACTGCTTGAGATGATCATCGAAAGCCACTTGTGCCTTATCTAAGTACTCAGGTCTAGTTGTTCGCATAGCAAAGTATAACCTCGAGACACCCGAACAATTTCTCAATAGTAACAACTCACCCTGCGGATCTTTAAACTTCTGAATAGCATCGATCAGCTCAGTAGTCTTACGAACCATGTTAACAGCCAAATTTCTGCAGAATTGGGGGTTCAGGCTAACAGGTCCTCCCAATAGCTTAACACCCTCAGTAGGCCGGCATATATCAGGTGGAAACACCCCTTTAACTAACCCTCTGCAATCAACCGAAGGTCAGTAAAGTTCAGTCTTGGAAATATTAAGGTGCAACCCCAAGGCAACACCCTCCTGCTGAATAATCTCCAAAGCTTTGGCCACCACCAGTGTGTCACCGACTAGGGTCCCGTCGTCTAAATACCATGCTTGCAGATCCAAAGGGCATAATTCTGCGATTCTATGTATCAAGGGGTGCAGAGTTAAGGCAAATAACATAGGACCGAGGGGATCACCATGTTGTACTCCCTGAGCAGACGAAAGAGTATTGTTCATATAATATAGCTTAGCAGGATTTGCGTAGCAAAATTCCACCCACCTGGAAGTAGAAGGACAATGTCTCTGAACCTCTCGAATCATTGCAGATATGCTGACAAGATTAAAGGCATTAGAAAAATCAACAAGAAGCATCGAGGTAGATGTCGAGTCGCTCTTTGTCTCAAGAAGCCTGTTAACAGCATGAAGAATCGCCTCTCCACCACAGGGAACCCCGACACCAAACTGATAGTGAGTAAGATAACTCTCCATTGCTTTGCCAACATGTGAAGCAACGACTTTAGAAACTAGGCGTCTCCAAATAGTGCCTACAGCAATAGGACGTATACCACCTCCGGGCTTGACCAAGGGAGTGAGAGGAGCTGAAGCAACAAACTGCCCTAGAACCGAAGGGCAACCACCGGCAAGCCATATGTTCACCAACTCAGTGATATATTTGATGAGCTCATCTGACACAGCTGCAGCAGAACCACTCAAAGCATCAATCAAATGTTGGGCACGAAGACCATCTCTTCCGCATGAGGTCCCTCTGGGGAAGCTTTTCAGCTTATTCAGAACCAAGTCCTTAGATGCAATGAAAGGTGATTGCGATATAGGTTCTGCTGGAATCGAAAGAGGAGGTGCATGTGGATGTTTGGCCTGCAACTCCTGCAAAGTCCCTGAGTTGGAAGGAGCCACCCCATTAGAAGTCAAAGTACGGATTGCAGCAGTGTATAACCCGTAACCCAACTTCTTACGACAAAGTCGGATATTAACAACTCTTGATCCTCTTGCGTATTCTCTTGTTTTTTCTTTTTGTTATCACGTCGCGACTCTTGTAGAGCAGCTTGCTCCTCTAAAACTCTGTGAAGCAAGGTAGCACAACCATTAGGTTCAGACCAACGATTCAAAGCATGGTGTATCGCTGCAATCTGTAGCTTTTTCCTATCGCCAGACCTCTCCTCCTCACTACTTTGGGGAAAGTAAATGCGAAGAGTACAAATAGGAAAAAGAAGCATCTGAATCCACAGAGAGATGTCGCTGGGATTGTGAACAACCCTCTGAATGACAGCGTTAAAAGTTCTGGCAAATTGAAGCTTACACTTGGCAGGAATGCTGGCAACCGTAGTGATTTGGCTCTGTAATACCTTGTCGAGCAGCTCAAGATCAAACCTAAGCACGGTATCAGCTGCAGTATCATCAATAAGGTCTACATTGTCCCCAACAGCAGGAGCTGGACAATGGATTCCATGCACCAAGAAATCGACCCCCTTCCCGTTCCACGGACGAAGAGTAATATCTCCACTATGTCGCTTACAAGGATTCCTCCATGCAAGTAGGCGCATACAAGGAGGGCATAACCACATGTGCATTTCCCGTAAAGTGCACTCCCATGCTTTGAACACGCTATAATTGCTGGCGATAAGTTGACGACACCATTCCTTTCTCTTATCATCCGGGTAATGCTTATGTTCCAAATGTTGAACCAACGACCCTTGATTGTAACCTCTGCGGTCGACCCCATTCTTACAACCATGAAAGCCTTGGAAGGGACAAGCATATTTACCTGTAGAAGCAGAAGATGAAGCATGGGGTTGAGCACAAGGGCTTGCGTCTGCAGATGATTGAATCACAGACCCTGCTACACATGTATCCCCGTGAGAGCCTGACATCATTGATCCATCCTTTGCATAAGAACAAGGAGCTGGAGTACAAATGACAGAGCCTGATCGTTTTGGTGCGGATTTCCTGTAGCCTGAAGGTACATCAGCAGTGGGAGTGGGAGTATGCTTCGCTTTTGCAGCCCAAATGGTAGTTCTGTTGCCAGAAAAAACTGTTTTTTTTTTTGCCGGAGTGTTACCAGTAAAGTTGTTCCTGTCTCTTTGATTTGCTGAGACCACCAAAGGAATTGTTGTAGAAGTGAAGTATCCTACAGAATTATCACGAGGTGCAGAGGATTGAAAACCATGATCAACAGCGGCAGAAAGTCGAAACTGGTGATCATCGTGGAACGATTCCGCGTCTACCTCCACATTACCATAAATGGCAGGGGAATCATCAATGGCAGGGGAATCATCAATGGCAGGGGCATCATCAGAGGACGCAGTAGTTCGAGTTGTGGCTGCAGTAACAGCACCGTGTCTGGTTGCAGAAGAAGCCATTGAAGACCGTCCACAACGCCTGTTAGTTGTTCTACCAGAAGACGAGGATGCAGACACTTGAATCATGTTACCATGGGGGACTGAAGAAACATCACCCAGAATGGTTTCATGCCTACCTGTGGTTGCAAAGATTGCAGCAGAGCGAGTTCTCACCATCGGTAGAAAAGCTTGAAGAAACCCTAAAAATGGCAGCCGTGATGAAATACTGTCAAAAGTGGTGATTAGGGTATCACCAAGTAGCGCAGGGAGAGGGTATTACAACCAGTACAGCAAGGATTAACAGGGAGATTTGGGAGGAAATGGATTGATCAAATGAAATCCAAAATCCCTCCCAAGCTTTTCCCGTCGCCCCAAAATCGCCTGACCAGTTTTTTCGCCTGACCGATTTTTTCGCCTGACCGTTTTTTTTTTTTTTATTATTTTTTATGCCAAGGATGTATTATTTTATCATCTTGAAGTAAAACCAGAATCTGCGTTGATTGGAAATAATGTGCGAAGGAACATCATTCCAATCGTTTGACACACTATACTTCCTACTGAATTTGGCTAGCAAATCTGTTGCCTTATTACAGACTCTAGGGACATAGACGCACTGCCAAGACTCGACAGTTCTTAATAGAAACATCGCATCAAGTAATAAGAGTTCATTATCCGAAGAAATTGAGTTCGCAAATCCATTCACATAACTCGCAACACACTTCAGATCAGTTTGAATTTATAGCTGTGTTACATTCCTCTCTTTGCTCCACACTGCAGCTCTGAGTTCCTGATCCTATGAAAGCATCTTCCTATGCTCCCCCTCCACGTACCTGCATCAGACCTACATATTAGTCCCAAACCCATTGATTTATCAACAGTTTTATAAGATGCATCACATCTATAGTAACGTATGGATGCAATGCCGGTTTCCAGACTTGTGCTTCAATCCCTGCATTCCTAACAGAAGTATTAGTATCCATTGAGTTGTGTAGTTTATCAAGATAAGTTGCAAAACTAAATGCTCTTCTTGCAGTCGTATTTGGGTTAAGAGCTTTATTTTCTTTCACAAAACTGCACCTCTCTGACCATACACTCCATGTCACAACCAAAGCTAGGTTTAGCTATTTTTGAGATTGTGAAGAGTCAGCTTGTTGTTGTATCCATTCTTCAAAAATCTTGGAGACATTATTGATGTTGTTCTGTAATGCTTTGCTTCCGCCAGGTATGTTCATCCAGACTTCTCTCGAAAAGGGGCATCTGAATAGAATGTGCTCCAAAGTTTCAGCTTCATTGTTGCATATAGGGCATACATAAGGAATGTAGCTGCAGACTAAATTTAGCCTTTTTCTTGTTGGTATTATCTTTGTGATGCACTTCCCGAAGAAGTGTTTTATCCTCGGCCATGTATCAATACCCCAAACATTCTTCCATTTCAAGGTGGTGTTTGGGATAGTATTAGATAGTTGTAAATGACTTAAACTATCGTTTTGAAGCTTGTTGTACGCTGATTTCAGCGTGAAATTCCCATGAATTCCCATGCCTCGTCAACTTCCATATAAGCTTTTCAGGTGAAGAGAATGGTATTCTCATATTCAGGATCAACTCAGCTACATCCTGATGAAAAAGATGTCGTATAACCTCAACCTTCCAACTCTTTGTATCCACATCTATTAGTTCATGAATCCACAGGTAGTTCTCACTATCCATAGCAGACCGACTTGGCATAGGAGGTTCATTCATCCCTATGATCCAAATGTCAGTCCAAATCATGATCTTTCTTCCATCTCCAATTCTCCAACAGCTGTTGTTGCGAATAAAACTTAAGCTCCTTTGAACTCCTTTCCATGCCCACGAAGAAGAAGACTGGTCTGTTGTCATGAATATATTCCATTTGGATAATACTTTGCTCTTATAGCTTGCACCCATATAACATCTGGATTGATCAGTATCCTCCATGCTGCGCGAGCTAACAAAGCTTTGTTTAGCAACTTTAAATCCCAGAATCCGAGTCCACCAACATCAACAGGTCGACATACTTTTACCTCTTAGAGCTTCTCTAATGGTGAATATGGTTTTTTAACAAGAATTACTCTCATTTCATTCTTTTTAGGCTTCCCTCTATAAGATAAACCCGATATCCTTTTTCTAGTGACTGAAGCAAGTCTTGAACAATTTTTTTTTTTGGTGTAGGATAGCCATGTACGATTTTGATTTTTCGAATTCATGTGCTTAAAAAAAACATTATTTTTTCACCTTAAAACAATCGATGACCTAGATCAATCTTTCATGTTTCATAAAATTTTCATTTTTACTAAAACGGTTGAGCTTAGGATAGGTTCAGATACCAAAAATCATAATTCTTCTACTGATGCTAGTGGTGCAAATCTTAGTAGCACTCCAGTTACTCATGTTACTCTTGTTGCTACCCCAAGCACTAGCAATCCTATTCATGGTCATGCTCCTGAAGAATTCGTGAATGTTCCAGAACAACCAACCATGGTTGGGTTAGCGGAAAGGCAAGAAGTTCTCGTTAAGACCCAAATATGGCTAATACTCGAGTGGAGGTTCTCATTTATCTCAAGTATTTGACAGCACAATTGTTACCAAATCAATGACAGCAAGTCAAAGATGTTCCTAAAGCTACCGCTGGCGGTAATCCACATTCAAGATGATGATGAAACCTTTATCCAGCTAGAGAGTAGGTAGGTAGGAGAGCGACCAACAAACCATATATGTCACTAACTTAGGTTACGATGTCTGGGTATAACTCTCAAGACATGAAGATCGTACATGCTTTTAGTGAACATCGTTCACCTAAGTTCAGCATGCGCACCCTTCATCCCTTTATCCATATTTAAACTCTTCCATGAGATTGAAGTAATGTTAGATCAAAAGGGATAGGTTGTTTATAATGATAAAATCTAAAATTCATATATGTGAAAATCCTCAAATCTTTTGAATATGAATAAGGAATAAAATTTGGGTATTCTACAGATACTCTCTTGTTCGTTAATGACCCAAGAACCATGAGTATCATCCATGTTTTTCTAACTCAATTTGTGTTTAATTTCTTTAAAAAAATTAGTTAGAAGAAACAAGAAAAAGTCTCCCTCTCTATAGGAGACTTTTGACAGTGTTTAGGTTCACAAACCTATATTTTTAGGTTTTTGAACCTAAAAGAAGAATATTTTAGGCGAAAATATATTTTTTTTCCTTGCGATAAAAAGATTGAGTTCCTTGAAGAACTCGCTAAAATCCTAGACCGGTAACTTGATTTGCTATGATCTAACTAAAGACTTTACTTGCGAAAGGTCGTCGTGTGTTTTCTCTTTGAGGATGACACTATATGGAGGAGAGTTCTATTGAACTTGTGCTTAATGGTGAATATTGGTGATATCTTTGTGAGGAGTGCGGTCGTGGAATTAGGAGAATATAATACCATTATTCTCTCTTTGGTGATATGACTAAGTTGCAAAGCTTAGTGAAACCATTTTTTCGATGTTTTGATTTAGTCTTGATTTGTCTCAAAAGGCTTAATTCATGATGAACCCCTGTATTGATGGGTTTTTTTCGGTCAAACGTTAAAAGAATAATTTTCAAGTATTGACATCCCTTAAGTTGAGCTCTGACATCCAACTACGAAGATATCACTAGCTTATTGCCAGGAAAGTGATTGCTACAACTTCTCTAGAAGAATTCAAGTAAAGGTAAAATTAGGGTTTCAATTTTTAACCGGCCAATTAGGCCTCAGCCTATGGCATGACCGGATAAAGTAGCACATCCATCGGCTATTAAGGCCCTAATATCTCGGCCTTTGTTTATGGACTATTATGCTTGGTCATGGCCTGTCACATGAGCCTCTTTACTCGGCCAAGGCTTATGCCGAGTTCCCGGCTATCTCGGCCAGGTCATTTTATGTTTGCTCGGCCATGGCCATCCTAGTTACTCGGCCATGTTCATCCTAACTACTCAACCATATCGTT
>JAJJMA010217012.1:0-13697 GCA_023529015.1 Papaver nudicaule | reverse complement strand
TAGCGTCTGTATTCGGTTAATACTGAGGGTGTTCACATCTGGACGAGGTCCCGGGGTTTTTCTGCTAGGTTTGCAGTTTCCTCGTTAACAAAATTCTGGTGTCTTGCATTACTTTTCCCTTCCGCATTATATTGTCTATGATCTATATAATAGAAGTAATTGCAAGTTTGTTGATTCATAACCTTTGAGTGAATCCGTCTCTATTGAGGTTTACGAAAACTACGTTCTTGTTAGGGTTCGGTTCTTTGAACTATACTTAGGTTGTTGTTTGAATATTGATTTGTGAGATCGTTCAAACAACCATAATCAACTAGGTTCACGAAAACAAAAAGTTGGTGGTATATCTCGGTATCCCCGCTTTTTCAGCTCTAGATAATACTGTGCGATTTCGTTAATCAATTAAGTGTCATACCAAGCCATAACTTTCTTTGTATCCTTTTACAATATTTTCTTAAAGGTACACTGTAATTGGTAAAATCCCCAAAGGGTAGATTTTACCAATACACCCATTGATTTCTAACTAATATGAGATGCACCATAACACAAATACTTTGGAGTAAAACGATCATAAGAAAGTTCAGAGGTATGTATAACAAGAACTAATGACATATTAAGTAAAATGAATCACATAAGAAGAGCTACTAACAAACAAAGCAAATACTCTCAAGTATATCTTATTAACTCATGATTTGTGTTATTCCCTCACCTTGACAATGATAATCACTCTACAAATATCAAGTTCTTCACTAGTCTCTGAGCTATGGAGAGTAAAAATGGATTTCTTTATCTCTCTATAGATCAGCCCTAGAGTTCACTTTTCCAACCCTTTTCTCGGTTGAGATACATGGCCTTATATAGGCGCTATACATATTGGATTACAGCTAATACGAAAAATATGGCTCTGACAACACTTGTCTTCACTCGCCAGTCTTGATACCGCCGTCCTCTTCTTATACTTCAACGTCTCTAATCTCAAATTGGATAAGAACGATGACTCATTTCCCACTGAGTCAACGAGTCAACTCTGACAATCCTACGTTCTGATCTTCATTAAATGTTCAACCACATTCTCAGCTTTTGTCGGTGACGTGCCCCTTTCCGCTCTGCCTGTTGTGTTTTTCCGTTCTTCTTATAGGATGCGCTGAGGTAACGTTTTTTAATCAGACGCCTATCTCTTCCTCTAGTCCATCCGCTGAGAGATACCGCTGCTGATGCTCTACACCTCTGATGTAATATTCTTACACGGCTTCAGTTCTAGAACGATCCTGATGGGTAAAGGCATTTTCTACACTTACATACACATTCTAGTTAATCATGTACAATTATGTTAATCATATACAATTAAGGATATTCTAGTTAGTCATGTATTGTTAAGTATCATACCAAGTAATAATTTTCTGTATATCCTTTTACAATATCCTCTTAAAGATACATGTTCTTAATCATGTACAATTTCGTTAATCAAATAAGTATCACACCAAGCCATAACTTTCTGTGTATCCTTTTACAATATCCTCTTGGTACACGTTCTAGCTAACCATGTACAATTTCGTTAATCAGTTAAGTATCATACCAAGCCATAATTTTCTTTCTATCCTTTTACAATATCCTCTTAAAGGTACATGCTCTAGCTAATTGTTTATCAATTAAGTATCATACCAAGACATAATTTTCTTTTGATCCTTTTACAATATCCTCTTGAAGGTACACGCTCTTGCTGCTAGTGTACAATTTCGTTAATCAACTAAGTATCATACCAAGCCATAACTCTGTGTATCCTTTTACAATATCCTCTTAAAGGTACACGTCCTAGCTAACCATGTACAATTTTGTTAATCAATTAAGTATCATACCAAGCCATAACTTTCTTTGTATCCTTTTACAATATTCTGTTAAAGGTACATGTTCAAGCTAAGCGTGTGCGATTTCGTTAATCAATTATGTATCATACCAATCCATAACTTTGTTTGTATCCTTTTACAATATCTTCTTAATGGTACACGTTCTAGTCCTTTTTTTTTTCTTTCACCTCTGAAACAATTTTGGTCGAATTTAGGGTCGCTGATGATTACAAATATGCAAAGAGAATGTTTTAACAATAACTTTTTTCTTAATCTTCATTATTTTCCTGCTAATATGATTGTTAATCTATTTGATTATCCATAATTAGATTTCTGCTTGTGGAGTTTTCATCCAAGGGCGTTGTGATTGTCTCTGATTGGCCAATAAATGGAGAATAACCTCATCCTATGCATTTCGAGGAAGGGGGGTTTTCTTCTTCTGAAATAACATCTCAACCTAGGGTTTACCTCTCTGGAATTAGAAAGTCATGGCAAATGCTGCCTAAAATCCGAATCTTAGGGTGTTAGACGTGCTTGCTGATGGTACTCCACTTCTTGATAACACTCCATTTCGACATAGGGGGCATCATAGGTATCTTACTGTTGGAGGTAATTTGATTTTGACTTTTAAAGTTTTTTTCTGAATGAAAAATATTTGTATTTCTTCGATTAGATAAGTGTGTAATTTTTTCTTATGTTTATGTTTATGTTTTTGCTTAAAGCTTTCAGGGCTTATAGTTTCATCAATAATCCTAATCCATTGATTATTCCAGAAGAAAAAGTGATGCTCATATTGACCCATCCTACTTTCTTTAACACTCGTCATAGAAGAATTAGAGGTCCCGTTGCATATCGTAGATATTTGAATGATACCAGGATCTTCAGCAGCCGTCGACAAATCGACGATATAGTTTATGATGCTAGGCTAGGTCATACGAGCAAGGATGTGAAAAGGAAGCTTGTAGTTCCACCTTGGGCTCAACACAGACCCGGTCCTTTGTTCTTCATTGAGAGTAAGAAAAGACGTAAGTTTGCCCTTAATTTGTCGCGTACGATTCACACCATGAAATGCCACGGTGTGCATTTTCGACTTATAGAATACTGGTCTACACAACTACCACAAGTGAAACAGGACAAGGGCATTTACGCTAATTGTTTTTTTTATTTCTTTTCTATTTCTTGGAAGTTTCGAAATTCGTGTAGAAGACATGTTGAAACTTCGTTAATAACTCTTTTATATCTTTTAAATTAACATCTTTTAACAAGTATGCGTAGAAAATATTTTTTGAATATGAAAAGATGGGGGTACCAAAAGACACTACCACCAAACTTTTTTAGGTTCACGAACTATATGGCAAAACAATTGGATGATCTCAAACGCTTGAAGACACTCTTCTTTAAATAAGTGTATAACTGATTTTCTTCCATTAATACAATTGAATCTGATATCATCTTGGATATTATTCTCTTTCAAGTTAGCAATAATACAACACCAATTTTAAAGTGTTGCTATTAACTTACCTAAGATAAACAATCTTGACAAGTCAAGAAGCCATCCTTTAGGTGGGGAAATAGGAGGGGGTGCATCTTTTAGATAGGCCCCAAATCAGCCTTCTAAAGAATACATTTTGGATTGAGCAGCGGATGTGATCCATTAGATGTTAGATTAAATGCGAATACTAAACTTAAAATCTGTCATGTATTAGATTAGAAACGAATATCGCCACAATTCAATGAATCACATCCATTGCTCAACCCATAATATATTCTTTAGAAGGCTGATTTGGGGCCTCTGTGAAAGATGCACCCCCTCCTTTTGGTCAGTTACCAAAATATCCATGAGAGAAGTTACTAAGCTACCCCTTAATTAGTAAAAAAAATTTCCAAAATATGCTTCACCTAATATATCTATAACTCTAATTTTTTCACGAATTTTTTCATCCTAACCTCTATAAGATGGGTCGAACAACGCATCCATATTGTTAGACAAGAACGCCCTAATCCTAACATAGCAGCAACACAATTGAATCAAGAAGAGGTATTAAGAGTTGAAACTGTAATTTAATTGGAATATGATCCTAACCGCCGCCAAATGCGTATGAGAAGGTATTCTCGCAAATCCATTTCACCTTTTTGCTTTATTAGGTATATTTTCAATTTCTTTAGGAATTGAATCGATGTGAATTATTATTATTATTTTTTATTTTTTTTGCTGCAACAGAGCTTGGTTTGGCTCCAAAAAACCCCAAAACCCTAGCCGAACCTTACTTTGTTCTTCGTTTTTGCACTTTCAGAAGAGTAGTTCGGCTCAAAATATTGGGTGAATTTGAGCTGAACTTACTTGTATATTTTGAATTGCCTAAATTCGGCTCAAAATGAAAGTTATCGAATGAGCCGAACATGTATTATATAGGTTCGACTGGATGATTTTGAGCAGAATTTAGGTTTTAACTTTGAAATAATATAAAGTATGAGAGGAATACGCTAATAATTGTAGGTTCGGGTAATGTTTTTTTGAGCCGAATATTATTCTACAATGATATTTTTTTTATTAACTTTGTATGTTTAGATGGTCTTTTCTTAGGAATGATGAGGAAGAGTACGAACAAAAGCTTGTGATGATGGACAACACTTGGAAGATATATGTTGGGAATGAATTTTGTAGGAATGCAAAAGCTGGTGAGGGAATTGTGCTTTTTCTAAATAAATTCTTTATCGTAAGAGGGGACGGTCAAACACGTGCAATCAGTCTTCCTACCGATGGTTAGCTTTCTAGACAAGTGATTGATACTCATTAGATGAACAACCTTGGGTTGTTGCAAATCTTGGGACCAATGTTTTGTGATCAATGACCCATGGTTATCGCTAATAGTGATCCATGGGAGCACATGGAGTGAACTTCAACCCAAGGTGGATCAAAAGATTCAATGACCAAACTTGGTCGGTAGGTGCTGGGTGTTACACACAGGTCTTTGACCAGGGAACAGAGGGGTATACTATCTACAAGGGAAAAAAAATGTTGCAGGAAGCGACAAGGGATGGTATGAAGTTATTTTTCTTCCTCGGGATGCTACACATAGCTACAGAGTTATGGTTGCTCATTGGTGGAAAATGTTAGCAAGTATTCCCATCTTGGGAGGGATGTCTCGTCATCCCCCAGGGTTCCCTAAACCTTTAGAGAAAAGCAAGACTCGCAACCGTTAACGCGGAGCACCTACAAGTTAAGGCAAACAACATTTAACCTTAACCTTTTTTGTCGGGTTAACTCGTGTAGCCTACATCTCATCTTCCTTGCGCAAACCACCCAACCTACTAGAAAGTTCAAACACCAACATACTCGTAGTAAAACATCTGAAGCCTCTATGTCAGATTGTTTTAGATTCCCCAGTTTTAATGATCTTCAACATAACTTTATTATTTATCTTGACTACTAGTATGTAACCCGTGCCAGAATGGCACTGACACGAACATGGTTGTTTAGCGTTGGCCAATTCAATATGTACGCTTCTGGCACCAACGTCATTTCTTAGCTGAATTGTATAAGTTGTGTTGACGTTTCAGTCCGTCTGATAATTGGTGTGGTTCATCAATGGCCATGGATTTACTTTAACCTATGGCCCAGTAAAGAGTGGATACTATTGACACTATAAATTTTATAACGCTCATAGGTAATGAGTATTGTAGGTAGCCAAAAGTAGAAGTTTCGCTAAAATATAGGAGAGAAAAAAAAAGGTCTTATTGAACATATAATTTCTCGCAACAGATTCTTTGAGATAACCCTTGCTCGAAATGATTGTCATACAGTCCTTCAATGGCCTGCCTTTTCCAGAATGCTTGCATTAAGGGTTGTGTTGACAGCTGATCCTGGAGTTGTGTCGGTAGCTAATCCTTGCATAAAGAGATCGTGTTGCACCAACTTATGGAATTCACTATCTCGTTCCACGAAAACCTCTTCGGCTACAATAAAAACCGATATTGCATATATTTTTATCAGGAAATATATAAATGAATATACATAATAGTGACTGAGAAATTAAGAACAAAGAGTTGATCGTGTATATTGTTGGTACTGGTGCATCTACTTTGATCGCATTCGGGTACACCGTTACCCTCATTTCCAAACACTTTCTTTGTACATTCACTACATGCTACGTAGTACCATCCCGTATCAGCTAAGATTTTCTTAGCTGTTGTCTTGCACATAATTATGTTTCTGATCCAAAATTCCAAAACGTGCACCAATACAAATGAAGAAGTACATTACAAAATCAAATTATACACACGAACAAAAACACAACACTTCAATCATACTCGGAAATAGTTTGGTCATTATGTTTTGCTGCAAATTCCTAACATGATTTAATTTACTAACAACTATAAACACATGTCACAGATGATTCAAAACGAACATAAAGGTACCTAACAAAAGAAAATAAAAAAATATAACCATACCAAATGATAAAGGTAGCTAACAAAAAAAAAAGAGAGAAAAGAATAACCATACCAAATGAGTTCACATAAGAAGGAATGAATATGGTATGTGATGTTTATTTAAGTGCCGGTTCTTTTGATGATTTAAAGATAAACGTAAAAACCTAAGCTATAATATTTCAGAAGTACATAGATAGGGAGCTCATAATGAGCACAACCACAGCTCTAGATAGGAACCTTCCCTGAATTTCTACGACTTCTAATATATCAATGTCGTGGTACACTTTGGTACGAAAAACTCAAGGCTAGACAAATCCATACAAACTGATAGTCTACTGTATACACGTTATAAAATTCTAACATTGAACTTGTACTAAAAATCAATTACCAATACTAAGGCATACAAACTGATAGTCTATTATATACATGTTGTAAAAATCTACAATTGAACATGGAGTGAAAATCAATTGCCAATACTAAGGCAAACTGCCAAGTCGTAAACATACTCCACAAATATGAAATTAGGTACTTGTTGTGTGCGACCCACACAATGAGCTTAATAGTCAAATTAAGGTGCCAAATGAGACACCCAAATTAAGTTGTCACTGGAGTATTTAAGCAAAAGAGGTTGTATTTAACCAAAGTAGTTGAAGATCAATATCAACAAGTGGTATACAATTACTGCAGGATTTTTGCACTTATTCTTAAGGAAATAAAGGAAATAATTTTCATAGAGAAAAACTTACTGTTAGAAATTCTCAAATTGCTAAAAATGAATTTAGACCTAATTCAGAAGTCGACCCAATTCAGAATTTCTCTTCATCGTCGTTTCTCTTTCAGTACTGGTGCTGAAAATTGTGGTGAAAATCCCAAATTAAGCATCTGATACCCTAATTCGAGATCTATGCCTCACTAAGTTTCATTTTTGGATGAATACCTATTGAAAGTTACGGTTGTGAATAGATTTTGAAGAAAATGTATACTTCATCTGATGATTCTGGGTTTTTCAGACTGAAAGAAGTGATAGATTTAGCCGATGTTCGTTTAAAGATGTGCCAGTGAAAACAGACATGTGCCCATATTGTTTGTTATAATTACGAAAGTGTCTGAACAAAAAAAGAGAAAAAAAAAGAGGGGGTAACTAAGTAATATATCAGGTGCACTGTGCACACGGTGGAAACACCACTGTGCCTTATATTATAGATAGATGCTCGAGTTGGATTGGTCTTTTCAATTCAAGCCCAACACAACTTCCCACCACCCCAACCCCAACGCCTCCCCAACCCCCCACTGGCCCAAACCCCCCTATAGGCCTAATGGTATGCGTTCTAGATACCTTTTGGGCTTTCACTAATTTACGCACTCCGGTGTCTGGTGAAATCTGATTTAGGCAGTAATGATTTTGGTTTGTGGATGCGGCCAACAATTGTGAAAGCAAAAAAACATAACTTCCATCAACTTATGCATGAACGATGCAGCATCAAGGTCCGGTACACAGTATTATCCAGACCATAACCTCCCATGAGCGTTGTTGGACGACTTTTCCCCCGAACAATTAACTGCCCAATGACAAATGACAAGTCCAAACAGCAAAAAGACACAAGTACTTTAATGTGCCGTTCATAATTGATACTCACAAGTCCCGTGCATCCAAAAGAGGAAAACAGTATGCAAAATTTCCAGGAAATGTGTAGTTCTTGATTGTAAAAGGAAACATTGCAGTCTATGGATCTCACAAGAAGGGAAAAAACCGACGGACAATACTAAAATACATATACACAGGAACTCCAACAAAATCGTCATACTATGTCCACAAGATCGCCATGTTTGGAAAACTAGACACAAAGAGGATTAAAAAAGGAGAAAGAAAGAAAGAAAGAAAGATTATGATGGACAATTCAAGTTAATGAACTAAAGCCACAAGGTTACCATAAAAAAAAAAGAACTAAAGCCACAAGGCCCCTGCTTTTTTCAATACAGGTATCAATCCACCTGAGATATGAGCACCCATGAGTTGCTCCACTCCCCCAAATAAATGTCCTCCTATGTACACTGCTGGAAATGGATCACCCCTATTAATATTAATCACACTGGTATTTTCATCATCAGCGGAAAGTTTTCGCAATTCATCGACGAGAACAACTTCATCTTCTTCTCGATCTACCTCATAAATAGCCGGATTAACACCGGACGCTAGAAGCAAACGTTTGACCACAAAAGACATACAACAATCACGTCTACCAAATATTATCACCGGGTTCTCCATTACCATACTCTTTACTGCCATCCTCTGATTCGTATTAGTACTAATATTTCTTCCTTCTGTTGCTTCTCCTAATGCTTTAGGATGATGCGCAACCACGTCCACCGGTCTTCCTAATTTTAACCCTTCATTCATGGATGCTGAGGATGCTCGATAATTCATTGAGCTATCTTCAGTTAACCATGACCTGTAAGGGAGTGCTTGTTGCATCTTGGCAAATATTGCAGATCAATTGAACCTTGCTGCTTGGAATGAGATGGGAGTTTTTCACTTGTGTTGTTTGTTTGTCTTGTAAATAAATAATAGGCGATGTAGTAGTATTTATATATGTTCATTTAAGTGCTATTACGTACCATAGTCCATAGACGGTGGCGTTGAGAATTTAATAAAGAAAAGGTGGGAATTTGAAAATGAAAGAGGGAAGAAGGGTCGGGGATTAGATTTTTTTTTTTTTTTTTGGTACACGGGGATTAGATATTAGGAAGGGAAAAGGAAGTAGCCATCGTCAACGGTTGTTTACGTTTTTTCATGCGTCACGTTGGGGTACTGATTACGTCCCATTATGTCATCTTCTATTGCCGTCGCTACCATATTGTTTCTTTTTGACGCTTGGAGATTGAGTTTGGTCTTGAGTGAAAGTGTGAAAGCATGAGGCATTAATTCTTCTTATTTTTTGTTTTAAAAAAAAAAAAAAAAATTGATGAAAAGGGCAAATTCAAAGTAAGAAAACTCACCGAAATAATACACGATTACTAAAGGCGGGTACCAAAATTTTTGGGATAGGTACCATTTGATTGATCCAATCAGGGCCGGCTTAGGCACTAGGCCATCTAGGCGGCCGCCTACAGCCCCATTTGATAGAGGCCCAAAATTGAAGTTTTTGTTATATAGGTTAAGATAAAAAAAAATCTTGAAAGGGTTGATCTTTACTCTCATTCCGTTATTCGATTTATATCTCGTATTACAAAACTATATAAACAATAAATCAATATTGGTATTATGTAAAAAATTTACTTGGGAACAATCAATATTGGTATTATTAAAGTGTTAATTTTTTTTTTACAAACAAGGCGTGTATTGTCGAAATGCATCTATTTCACATACTATAGTGATTGTATCCGAATATAAAATTCCAGCACAAACACAATAACTGTTGATGTAGAACGCAGAAACTGTAAATCTGGATCTCTGGTTGCAGTCTTCAATCTTCACACGAACTGGATTGAAGATGGGGGGTACCTGCAGAAAACCCTCCGATGCTAAAGTCAGTAGGTGTTTTGCACAGGTGAATGTGTATGAGAAATATTGCGTACCTTTTGGTGTTCCACACTTCCCTATTTATATGGTTCGTTTTTAGGAACCCTAATTTCGAGATTAGAATTACCTGTGATTACTTGGTCTGCAAGCATCTCCAGAATGTTCCAGAAGCCTCCAGAACTTTCCTTTAGATCCACAGGCGTTGGACCGCACGAATGGACCGCTGGATCTCCTGCAGATGGGCCATAGGAGGCCTAAAGAAGAAACACACCCAAAAAGTCCGAACTGGGCCGGGCCATACCAGCCGGGGGGGTCAGACCGACCCGGGCCCAGCTGCCCAACCGAACAGGGTTGACCCGGTCGATTTATCTTCTGACACGTGTCAGCACATGCCGGTTGTCGGCATTGACCGCCGGCTTCGGCCGCCGTTCATCGTCTGCCACATGTCTCATCTTCGCTGGGACACATGTCTTCTCCTTGCCCTGACATGTGTCTCCATCTAGCTGTGCCACGTGTCTGTCTGCCCTTCCGCCACGTGTTCGTATCCAGCGCGGCCATGTGTCTCTGGCTTGCGGTGCCACATGTCACTGACTGGTTTCTGTGTTGACGTGGGCAGACTTTTGTTGACGTGGCAGATGCCTGCTTGCTGACGTGGCTTGCACCTTTTGAGGGTTTACTTGTTTCCACCCCACACCTTGGTTGTCTAGCATAAGCTTAGTGTTTGGGCGCCTATATCGCTCTACTTAGCCAATATAGGTGTTTGGGCACCTTTATCAGGGCTGCCATGCTCTGCACCTGTATCAAGGCTGCCTAGCGAAACATAGTATTCGGCCACCTATATTGCTATACTTAGCCAAGAATAGGGCGCCAAAATACTAGGGTACAAACATATAGTTTTTTTTCCCAATGACGGTGACACATAAAGACCCCATTTTTAAAGTTCCCCTAGAGCATCCCAAGACCATAAAAAGGCCCTGGATCCAATAGTCAGGATTATTTTGTCCTACATGATTTGGTTCTCGCCTTTATGAACTAGGAAATAATGAGCTCAAAAACAAAAGAGCTAACAAGGCTAGCTCATACCAATTACAGCGTCCCAATTACATGTGAAAGTTGAAACGAAAAAACCCTCAAACGACTTTGTATGCAGAGAAATGGTAAAATCATTTTGTTATCTAATAATTACAGTGGCAAAAAATTACTTTCAAGGCTGACACAAGTCAGAAATGGCATAATAATTTGCTCATAATGTAGATGAGTTTAATGTAGGATCATGTATATCAACACTTTAGGATTTGAACGTTCCTTCTAGCTTAGTTGATCCTACAATGGCTGAGAAGCCAACTATCGAAAACGTTTGATTTAATAGCAAAATATCCACGTAAAACACATCCAATCGTGAAAGTCAGCTTCAAAGCTCAAAAATCGTCCATGAAGGAGAACATTCAAATGGCAAAATGATAATGTTTTCTATCAAATGATGATACATTTTTCTGAATTAAAAAAACAATTGTTTTTAATCTTAAGATGTGTGTGTTTTGTTTGTTCTACTCTTATGATTGTCTACAAAATGATGTAATTAACCAACATGATATTACGTGATACCCAAAGATGATGATGTCCAAATTAATGGATTTTCCTTTGGATTAAACAATGGTTTGGTGAGGTCCATGACACAATGACATATCTTGTATTTAAACGATTCGTTTACTCCCACTAAACAAACTTATGAAAAACATGGTCAAGATATTAGCCAACAAAGAGAGTATTGAACGGGCAAGATTGGTGAGTCGTTGAGAAGATGCAAGAGTGCACGCCACATCAGTATCAAGCAAGATATTTAGTTAGCCTATTCTCATCCAAAACTCAAATTTGCAAAAAAAAAAAAAAAGGAAAAAGCCAGAGACATGAATACAAAGGTCCATGATTTGCAGAAAATTAGTGGAATTTCTAATTCTTCTTTAGACAGCTGCTAATATAATACTGGTATATCATCCAAACATAAAGACGTTTAACCTAATTGTACGGTCATGATCATTTGTTTAAGCAAGGTTTTGATTGCTTATTTAAGATAACCTTATCATTTTGTGTTAGCTAACGATGCTCAGAATCATGACATCTAGCCACTTGTGTAGATTGTGCTCTAAGGCATAAAAACGTTTACCCCACACGTTTATGAATTGACAAATGCCAAAAGGCATTCACATTTCGATTGAACTATCATATTTAGCATCAATGCGGCAGCAGTGCTACTACAGCAATTTAGCATGTATGCCAAGAACAAGTCTCGGAATAGAAAACGCGGCAAGTCTAATAAATTCTAAGTAAGGCGGCTCTAGGCCATTTTCGGAAGACAGGTTGAAATCCAGCCGAAAGCATATATTTTTCTCATGCTGAGCGTCAATTAAAATGAAATCGAATCTGTCAAAAATCGCAACTGTGCTTCATTAGAAATGATGCCCGGAGAATTATGTTGACGTCCCCAGCTCAACAAATTAGATTTGCCTTGTTGTTTCATAATGTTATTTGGATTTAACACTGCTTCGCTTTGTGTGTATGTTCTCCGTGTGCATTAAACGCCATTATAGCCAAGTGGAAACAAAAGGTAGCCCTCATAGACTGTCATTGTATACGTAACCACGAGCACATATGTGACCAACTAACTTGTTTGTGATGATATTATCATCTTGTAATAATAAATACAAAAATAAGATGTGTTACACGTATGTGTACTGTAAACTAAAATATTGTTTGGTGGATGGCTATGGATAACTCTGAAATGTGACCGGCTGTTTTATGGGCAGGCTGATTTAGTAGGGAAGCCGGATAATGAGACAAAATAGGGGTGTTTAATAGCTTTTTCTCAAAATCCCTTATCCAACATATTTCCTTAATTCCAAACTACCCCTACTTAATTATAACTAATCAATTAGATTAGTTTAACTAAACTAAGATTAATTGTTAAACTGTCCAAGCGCCGCCACCACCACCACTACCGGCACCAGAGCCGCCACCGGCACCACTATTGGCACCAACGCCACCACCACCACCACTACTGGCACCAATCCCACCACCACCACTACTTCGACATCAATGGCGCCACCACCACCACTTAATTTCGTCTAGATTTTTGTCAACAAATCTAGCCGAAATTTTTGGAAATTGAAATTTTCATTGTGCTGTAATTTCCTGTTTCGTCTAGATTTTTGAAAGAAATTCCAGTCGAAACTATACAGACTCTAGCAAATTTGGTTTCAGAGAAATTTTCGTCTGGAATTGACCTAGATAATCAAACCGAAAATAAAATCGTCTGGATTTTTCACAGTTTACACTATTTTCGGCTAGGTTGGTTGCGACACAATTTAACAAACCCAACTTTTCGTCTGGAATTGACCTAGATAATCAAACCGAAACAAAAATCGTCTGGATTTTTCACAGTTTACACTATTTTCGGCTAGGTTGGTTGTGACACAATTTAACAAACCCAACTTTTCGTCTGGAATTTACCTAGATAATCAAAACGAAACTAAAAACCGTCTGGATTTTTCACAGTTTACCCTATTTTCGGCTAGGTTGGTTGTGACATAATTTAACAAACTCAATTTTTCGTCTGGAAACAATGCATGCAATACAGAACTAATCCAGACGAAAATTCTGGAAACTTAATATTTCGGTTGGATTTCTAGGGTTTAATCCAGACGAAAATCTCATTGAACCCTATTTCTTAATCAATCAATCAAACAATCCACGCATAAAAATTGAGTCATAGACAAAATTAAATAATAAAACTGATTTTCAGGGAGGGACTCATTTTCATCACTTTCATTGGGGAGGAGGTGGTGGCGGCGGCGGTGGCGTCGGAGGAGGTGGTGGTGGCGGCCCCATGTGCCGGCAGTAATGGTGGT
>JAJJMA010217011.1:0-38333 GCA_023529015.1 Papaver nudicaule | reverse complement strand
TGTGTGTGTGTGTGTGTGTGTGTGTGTGTGTGTGTGTGTGTGTGTGTTGAATCTCTTCTATGTAACTGGATTTAAGTTTTGTTCAAGTAATTTCTCTTCTTACAGTAAAGTTAACTAATCTTCTCTAGCTTTAACTGTTATTAATTAAAACATGTTTTGTTACTTTGATGTTTGTTTGCAGAACTCACTAGAGAGAGGAAAAAGTTGAAGTATGATACTTAACTTAAGGATGGCAGGTTCAGGTAGTGGGATTGTGAAGAAAGTATGTATGGTGCTTCCATAACTCAAAAACAAGGGTTTGTAGTAAAATGGTTTTTAATTTTATTTTATTTCGCAATTGCTGATATTAAGCAAAATGGGGTAAAAAAAAGAAAAATTATTTGAGTTCAGTTTCATCTTCTTCTTTCGTGGAAACCCGTTTTGGGATTTAACCTATAACTTTTTAAACTATATTTGGACTTAGTAAGTTTTTCGTCTATATATTAAGCAAAAGGGGGGTTTTCAGGAGGAAAAAAATTATGAGGGGAAAGGAAGATCTCTTAACAACTTAATTGCAGCAATCAAGCTTGATTTATGTTTGTGGTGTTCTCAGCTAAACATATTGAAAAACTACTCAGTCAATCTGATCATATTTCGGTGGGAAGCAATGACGGCTGAGTAGTTGATTTCCATTTGCTGTAAGGTCTTGTTTTACTGTACATAATCTCAATTCTCAGTACATATCTGTTGTACATATTTAATCATTTTTAATCTATCCTTAAAATTTCACATTTATCATCTTCTTCTTCCATAGAAACCCATTTTGGGATTTAACTTTGTAATCTATATTTTGAATTATATAATGAGTTCACCTATAAAGTCATTGTTGATTACAACTTTAAGAAATAGTTTATTAATTCTAGGTCTAAATTATCAAAACAAAAAAATCTAGGTATATGCCTAAGTTAGGTAGCATAGTCGTTTTTTGCTCTGAATACAAGTGCCAAAAATATTTGCAGACATTGCCGCGATATGGCCAAGGTGGTGTCGCATGTGGAATGGTACTTCGAAAAGGAAAATCTAGTCTTTCTGGGCGCATACCAAAGACAAGTTAAAAAAGATATGACGCGGGATGATGGCGTCACAGGCAGAGCAGAAATAAAAGAGCGTGCAGACGGTATGTACTGAAACCTTGCCTTTCAAAAAATAAAATATACTTAAAATCTTTATTGATGTAACAATATTTTCTTTATTACTTATATATGGTTGTTCAAAATTTTATATCTCGTGTGTTTGTGAAAACCTATATGTTGAAGAAAAAATTTGGAATAACTGGGATCGGACGGTGGAAAGACATTAAACCATTGTTGACGCATATATCTGCCTTTGTGAGTTGAAATTGCCTGCTTAAAAATGAGGCCTTATAACTTGTTATCATCCATTACATATTGGGTATTTATTATAACATTTGTAAATTTTCTATCAATTCTTTTTTACGTCAGGCTACCGACTCTTCTACTTTTGAGGACTCTTCTACTTCTGAGGATTGTTGTATTATTCTAGCCAATTATCGTCAACAACACCTTGTTGACAGATCTGAGACAGATGACTATGACACAATAAAGATGCTTGTTGTTGGATTCGATACCTCTGGAAAGGTTGGAACCTTTGTTATAAGTTATGTGTTCATTTGTTGTTATTATAATAACTAATACTTATAATAACTTTCATTATATTTTTATCCAAAATCGGGTTCCGAGTTTTTGTTTTAAGAGAACAACTTGGGGTCCAATGAGTTCCCAGTTAAACTTAAAGAAGCTAACCGGAAATGGTCTATTTTACATGAAAATGCATATTGTTTTTATCCCCTAATTTAATGATATTAAGTAAACGGTATAGACACACTAATTTAATGATATTAAGTAAACAGTATAGACACATTCACTTATTAAGTAATTTAATTGCAGGTACATATCTACTCACTTCCATACAAAATTTTATAGGCACCCCTACTTTCTTTCCTTTTAAAAGGATAAGCTTTCATTTTCTTCCTATGTGAAAGAAAAACTTAACCGAATTTCTTTCACAAAAATGGAAACACAATCAGAGAAGAAAGCAGTTGATAAAACGAACCGTAAGAAAATCATCTGACGGCTTAAGATTATTTTTACGATATATAGACGGCTTAAGATTACTAAGTGTCGCCATCTTCACAAAAATTCTTAAAACCCAAACCTGAATCACATCCATAAAAAGAAAAACGAATCCTATGATACAACACAGTAAAAGAGAGAGAGAGTTGCATTGTAAAGGTTTCCTTCCTCATCGTGTTGTTTTAGCTGCCCTCTCTAAAAACCAACTACACCCACCTCCTTTCTTTCTCTCTCTATTTCAGAGTTTAACACAAACAGAGTTATTTATCAGGTAATGGAAGAAAGAGTTTAGTCATGTATGTATATATATATATATATATATATTGAATCTCTTCTTTGTAACTGGATTTAAGTTTTGTCAAGTAATTTCTCTTCTTACGGTAAAGTTAACCTAAGTCTTTTCTAGCTTTATCTGTTATTAATTAAAACATGTTTTGTTACTTTGATGTTTGTTTGCAGAACTCATTAGAGAGAGGAAAAAGTTGTAGTAGAATACTTAAGGATGGCGGGTTCAGGTAGTGAGATTGTGAAGAAGGTATGTATGTTGCTTCCATAACTCAAAAACAAGGGTTTGTATTAAAATGGTTTTTTATTTTATTTTATTCGTAATTGCTGATATTAAGCAAAATGGGGTAGAAAAAGAAAAATTATTTGAGTTCAGTTTCATCTTCTTCTTCCATGGACCCATTTTGGGATTTAACCTATGACTTTTTAAACTATATTTGGACTTAATAAGTTGTTCACCTATATATTAAGCAAAAGGGGGTTTTTCAGTAGAAACAAAATTATGAGGGGAAAGGAAGATCTCTTGACAACTTAATTGCTGCAATCAAGCTTGATTTATGTTTGTGGTGTTCTCGGCTAAACATATCGAAAAACTACTCAGTCAATTTGATCATATTTCAGTGCGAAGCAATGACGGCTGAGTAGTTGATTTCCATTTGCTGTAAGGTCTTGTTTTACTGTACATAATCTCAATTCTCGGTACATATCTGTTGTACATATTTAATAATGTTTAATCTATCCTTAAAATTTTGAAAAAAAAAATATTTTTTTAATTTCACATTTATCATCTTTTTCTTCCATGGAAACCCATTTTGGGATTTCACTTATAAAGTCATTGTTGATTATTACATCCTTAAGAAATAGTTTATTAATTCTAGGTATTAAAAAAAAAAAAAAAAAAAAAAAATCTAAGTCTATACCTTAGTTAAGTAGCAAAGTCGTTTTTTGCTCTGAATACAAGTGCCAAAAGTATTTGTAGACATTGTCGCGATATGGATAAGGTGGTGTCACATGTGGAATGATACTCGAAAAGGAAAATCTAGTCTTTCTGGACGCAGACCAAAGACATATGCTTTATGGTACAATTAAAAAAGGTATGACGTGGGATAATGGAATTGCGTTATTTGGATTCACTAACCTCTTGAATGATGAAGCCGGATGTCTTCGTTTGATCTTCAGTCTTCTTCAACTTTTCAAATAGTGATTCTAAATCCTACGAAAATCTTCCACAACCTAAAGCTAACTCAATGATGACCATACCTAATGTGTGTTGTTTAGCGGTCGAGTTTTGATCACTAAAGTTGACAACTAAGCTTGACATACCAACACTTAGTGAGGTTCACCTAGCTATGCTCTAACAATTACTACTACTCCAGGCATTGGTAGGCTTGTAACTGAATTAAGAATCGCGATGCTCACTGTGTTGGGCCGTTTGCAGACTGTTAGGGGGACCCGGATTTGTACATCAAGTTTTGACACCTCTATGTGTTAAAACTTTGTCGGTCAATTCCCCACACCACCATGGAACATGCAGATGATCCCGCATTACACATGATCCAATATATTTTTGACACCTAGTGGTGTCAAAACTTGGTGCATAGAAATCGGGGTTTACTTAGCATTTTCGCATCTTCCTCGCTTCTTCCCTTCAGGCCATGACCACAACATTAATGAACAATACTTTAGGCTGTGTATATACCCCGAAATGAGCAAAGGCAGGAGACGACCCTGTGATTGGAGCAAGCGGTGACGCAGGGAATCAGAAGAGAGGAACACCCGGGGAGCAAGATAAAGTCGGGGGAGCCATAGTAGGAGGACACGTGGGAAAGTCGGGCGTGTCGTAGGTCTTCCCAAGAAATGATGCAGGTCATTGGATATCACCTAGAACAGGAGATGTACGTGTATGGACAGCGAAGGACGACAAAGATAAGAGTACAGTATATGACACGTGTCTGTATCACAAGGGGACTGTGTCCTTATATATAGTCCATGCTATCTTCTGTTTTTCTCAAAGTTAGTCAGTGAAAGTTTCTGTATTACTTTCTAGAGCAGAGTGTCTGTACCGTTTTTACCATAACTTTGAATATAACCTATACTTCGAGGTATTCATCATATTTTCTATAGTGTTTACATCTGGCGACTTCACGAGCCTCCGGCTCATATATAAGATAACTTTTCGATTTTAAATGGTAACGAAAACTCAAGACTGTGGTACTGGTCCTTCTCGAGGCAAGGGGATCGGGGACCATAAACAAAACATAGAAACAACAAGACCAACACTTGAATTTATACCATTGAAGGCAAACAATGATTGTCCTCTTCCTCAAACCACGGGAGAATGCATTCCAATAAAATCACAAGACAATGATAAAATCAACATGGACAAAGCAGCAACCTATCCCACCACCAATGTTATAGCATTGCTCGGTAGAACCCACTGATATTGTTATCTCAAGTCAGTTGTCAAGTTTATGAGACAAAAACACAATCCTTGATAAGTTTACTCTACAACCTCGGACTAGGATAGTTTTAGGTAATCGATACGAAGACTGATGAAGACGAAGACCGAAGCTTACTACTTGATAAATCATAACGTCATCGCGAAAGGTTATAAAGGTTTTTCCTTTCCGTATCGTATTTACCATTTCAATCATACCAATAGTCTATGATGTTGTTTATATGATCCGAAGGTATTCTAGGATTTCCGCCTTTGCATTTGTCACAGTTGTGATAATATGTATAGGTAGAGTATGTTGAATTGTCTCTTGAAATAGACCACAACGGTGAAAGCGTACATGAACGCGTACATGTGATTGTCTGGCATTTCAGAGAACGAGCAAAGTCTGTATGAACGCGTTCATGAACGCGTACATACAAGTTTCTGAATTCTCCTGAACACTATTTGACTGTTATATGAACGCGTACATATAAGCCATGAGAAAACTTCCAAACTTTCATATCATTGAAGTTTTCGGTCTAGGCATGATTAGTTCTCGGACTCGTCATTACTTGGTCCATGGAATTCAACAACTTAATCCAAGCGATGTTCAAACAAGTATTTGGACCAGAAGTCGCAAAGCGATGTCCAAACATAATTTGGACCAGAAGTCGCGAACCTTCAAACAAGGTTGAGTCTTCTTTAACTTTTGGCCTAGTCCAAAGTTCATAGAAGATTGAAAACGGGTATTCAAGCTATGGACATTCTTAGTTCTGGAACTTGCTTGAGCCTACTCAAGGTTGTTTAAACTTTAAGCAAAGCCTCCCTTGGTGATCACTATAAATAGATGACCTTCTGCTAGATACAATCTCAATTCTCTACACATCTGTGTATCCTAGCATAAAGGTTGGTCGTCATCTCGAAGTCATTTCGGACTACGACTATTGAAAGACTTCACTTGAGGATCGTGAAGCACAGGTCGGAAGTAAAATTCCATCATGTAGGGTCGATTGAATTTTTTCAATCTTATCACGACCAAGATTTGATAGAAACTTCGTAAGGTAGATTTTGTATCGTAAACCATAGAAGTTCCCAACGCATATTCACGAACTTGGTTTCATATTAAGTTTATCACGCGTTTGGAGGTAAAGTTGTTTAGGCTAGATCAATAAGCCCTATTCAACATATCGATTTCCATTAACCTTGACTTTAAGTCTAAAGGAAATCACAATCGTATTCTTGTTTGATTACTTGGATACTTTAAGGCGTCTTGTTAGAGGCAAAGTAGCGCTAGTCTTCACGAAGGTAGTGGAGCAACTCCTAGGCCTGTAAAGGACGTCAGCTAGGGGAATCAAGTACGTAGGTTTTTGCGGGAGCCTAGAGACGTAGGAGCTCATTGGTAGTTGAGTTGCTTGTAGGGATAATTCAGTCTCGATACATTCCAGTCCGAAGTCTGAGAGTAGGCTAGCGTCTGTATTCGGTTAATATTAAGGGTGTTCACATCTGGACGAGGTCCCGGGGTTTTTCTGCTAGGTTTGCAGTTTCCTCGTTAACAAAATATTGGTGTCTTGCATTACTTTTCTCTTCCGCGTTATATTGTCTCTGATCTATATAATTGAAGAAATTGCAAGTTTCTTGATTCATAACCTTTGAGTGAATCCATCTCTATTGATATCTACAAGAACTACGTTCTTGTTAGGGTTCGGTTCTTTGAACTCAAGTTGTTGTTTGAATATTGATTTGTGAGATCCTTCAAACAACTGTAATCAACTAGGTTCACGAAAACTGAAAGTTGGTGGTGTATCTCGGTATCCCCGCTTTTTCAGTTGGTATCAGAGCAGGCAAACACCTTGTAAAGGACGTTAGTGTTTGTGTTTGACATTTTCGTGAACTATGAACACACATTCTGCGAATGTACATGTTCCACCAGTCTTTGATGACACAAATTATATATGGTGGAAATCTGTTATGCGGTCGTTTCTACAATCTCGAGACTTTGACAGTTGGGTCTACGTGATTGATGGATACACACCACCTACTCTTACCATAGGAGAAGGTGATGTTGTTGTCACTCGCAATAAGAAACCAGGCGAGTATGACGAAAACGACAGAGCCAAAGCTAAACTTGAAGCTGATGCGCTTAATGCCATAACTCCCGATCCGCATCATGTGGAAATATGTGAATTTGCTAAAGATGTTTGGGATATTTTGAAAACAGTATACGAAGGTAAAACTGCGGAGAAAGAAGCAAGACTTCAAAATCTCATGTCTGACTGGGAAAATCTCTGAATGTCTGATGAAGATACCTTTACATAATTTGATCACAAGCTCTCTGAAATCGTGAACGCCTCTTTATCACTAGGAAAACTATCGAAGAAAGAGATATTGTACGAAAAATTCTAAGGTCCCTTCCTCCCAGATATGATTCAAAAAAACATGCCATCCAAGAAAAACATGGATATGACATATCAAGAGGTGATTTAGTTTCTAAACTAAAAATCTTTGATTATGAGAATCAAAGTAAAGTCATATCCTTGAAGGCTCAGACTCCTGAGACACCTCTTGATAAAAATCCTGATTCTGAATTGAATGATGAGGAACGAAAACTACTTTCTCTCGTCTCTCAACTGTTAAGGATCCCACTTACTTTTTCTTCTCACAACAAAAAACAGAATTGGGAAAATACAGAGGATTTACCACAGTGCTTCAAATGTCTACGTTATGGACATATCTCTCCTGATTGCCCTAACAAAAACTAATGTGATAAATTGAAAGCCTTCAACGCAACTCTAGACTGTCCTGAAGAGGAACGCTTGGGGCTCACTCCATTGCATAAGGATCTCTGTATGCATTCATCTTGCTTATCATTAATTGCTCAACATGATGATATCCATCAAGATAAGTAAATCTGTCTCTTGACAGAAAAAATCACTTTGCTTCAAAAAGATCTTGAAAAAAAACGGATTGAACATAAAGCAGACAGGGAACAAGTCTTGCTTGAATTGTCAAACCTTGAGTCTCGTATTCAGAATTTTGAAAGACATTCTCTTTCTAGTATAATGTATCTTCATAACATTGAAACTCAACAGTTGAGAGAAGGTAACCTTGTACTCAGGAACAGATTAGACAGTCTGTCTATTTCAAAAGAAGTTTTCTCTAAAAGTGAAAAAGTGAATAATTGTAGAGCTTCTCCAAAGAAGTTGTCTCACATGAGACCCCCTCGTGATCTTGGATCTCGACCTACAGTTATTGCTTTTGTTAAAAAACCTTCCTCACTAAGACTGTAAAGAAATGGGTTGAGAAAAGGCATGTCAGACAGATCATAGAGGATAAAGAGCCTGTCAACATTGGTTTTCAGAAAAATATTAACAAGTCTCTTTCAAATTGCAGAAAAATTATTCATTCCATGGAGACGAATCTATTAGACATGATTTAAAAGACTGATCAACCAGGTATGTCCTCTACTAACAGCTCGTGGATCCCTTCTAAGAGAAAGAAGAGAAGTTCACGTAGTCCTATAGACAGGGCCTTAGTGTCCCCTTCTCAATAAGAGATAGGACTCTCGCTATTGGTAATCCTTGTAGCGAGAAAATGTCTAAAATAGAATTATGTATAAAAGTTTTTTTGAATAGTGCATAAACAAATATTTACCTATTATCTAAATAAGACAATAATCTATCATCTCTTATATTTGTTTAGCAATGATCTCCAAAAGAGATGTGTCCACGCTCAAAGGATTATGTGATCCTTTGTCCTGATGGTTTATGATCACCAATGATGTCATCATAATTGTTTTCCAGCACCTATCTTACGCCTCCTGAAATTGCAGTGAGCCGAAACAAGATTTTATAACATAAAGGTGCTATCACATCATCTTAAAAGAGTCCAAAATGTAATGACTCGATGTGGATGTCAACATTTTTTTTGGTGCCTCTAGAATTCTCCCTGCCTCTGGCTCCTAAGGCAAGAGTCGAGAACAGGATCCATGGGGATCATTATGAGCAAGCCAAAAGGAATGCTCTAATAATCATATTGTTGACATTTTAAACTTATTACTTGAGGTAAAAAATTGTCTTATGAGATGTACCCTTGTGGTCACACTAGGCATAAAAATGTCCTTTTTTACCTCAACAAAAAATGTTGTTCAAAGGACGTTCGTGACTTGTCATGAACGCACAACCTGTCCCTTGAAAATCCTAAACTATGTGTATGTACCTTATATAAGGAAGAGTAGGAAGGGTTATTCAATCAGTCCAAAAGAAGGAATTCTTTTCTCCTTAGAACTGAAACTGTAAGATGAACGACAATACATGAACTATTATTCTTCCTTCCTGTAAAAAGATTCGAATTGAATCTTCAGATAGTGAATCTAGTATGACACAAGAGAATAAATCATTATATGCTCAATGCTCAATTCCATGTATCTCTGAAGAACAAATAAAGGCATCCGATATGAAACTTGACGTTGTTTTTGAACACGTTTTAAGTTTAAGCAAGGAGTTTAATAAACTCACCAGTCTCATCAGTGATCTCACCTCAAGAGTAGCTGCTATTGAACAAGACTGGACTACCTATGAAGAACCAGAGAAGGAGGTAACTGAAGAATAAACTATTTCTTTACATTATCAAGATGAGAAAAATCTTTGTTCAAGAAAAAGAGGCATTCTTGCCTAAGTCATCTTGGCTTTAAATTATATGAGTGATTTGCTTAAATTGCATTACCTAGTTTTCATCAATTAATCGAGGTTATTAAATTAAAATCTTAATTGATGATTGCAATGCTTGATCTTAATTGATTATATTTATGAATGTATTGCAAAATCGTGAACTTGTTTTTTTAGCCATACCACCCGTTCGGGTAAATCAGTTCATGAAAAATTATCAAAGTCCATGCTTCTGACTCTTATGGATAAGGGGAGACGATTTCGATAATAAGGTACCTTGTAGACTACAATGTTGAACTCCACTGGATTAAATGTTGTACCTTTAATTCTTAGTCTTACAACCACTAGGAAGGGGTAACCTAATGTTTTCTCTAAAGGCGATGGTTGACCGAAACTCTCTGAGAAAGTAGGAAGATTAAACCTTGAATTCCTATTTGACCGTAACTGGCTAGGAAAGAAAAACATATCTACAATTTTCCTTGTGAAATTGTACATCACCCAAGGATTTATTCCAAATCCTTGCTTGGGAAGGTCGCCGCGTTGTTCCTTATGGAATGACACATAATGGGGGAGAGTTCTTTTGAACTTGTATTTCATGGTAATATCTTTTTGGGGAGTGCGGCTGTGGAATCTATGAGAGAATTGCATCTTTTTATCTTTCATTTCAGGTATGTTTACCTTTGTTTACATTGATTATTGCGATTTTATGAGGATTCCTATATTTCTTTTCTTTGTCTATTTTTATGACAAAAAGGGGGATAAATCTTGTAGTAAGGGGGAGTAAAATCTTTCTATCTACTACTACAAGTGTCTATGGCATTGTCATAGGGGGAGTAAAATCGATGTGCTTGTCATGTCAAAGCAAAAGTTAGTGTATTGAGTAAGGGGGAGACCATATCGAATTGTGTAGTATCTTGAAGCATCGATGCAATATGCTTACAAGTTTTACATATTACCCAATTGCATAACAAACTATTGTTGGACTATGTCCTTCTAGAAACAAAGATGTGTGGTGACTTTGAGTTTGTTATATCTACCTTGAATCTTCACTTGCAGGAACACTCATATCTGAAGACGCTGAAGATTACAAGAAGATCAAGTACATTACGGTTAGGGCTAAAAGATTTTACTTTTTGAATCCATATGTAAGATTGGTTTTTATCACTAAAATGGACAAAGGGGGAGATTGTTAGAGCATTGCTCGGTTGAACCCACTGATATTGCTATCTCAAGTCAGTTGTCAAGTTTATGAGACAAAAACACAATCCTTGATAAGTTTACTCTACAACCTCGAACTAGGATAGTTTTAGGTAATTGAGACAAAGACTGATGAAGACGGAGACCGAAGCTTACTACTTGATAAATCATAACGTCCTCGCGAAAGGTTAAAAAGGTTTTTCCTTTCCTATCGTATTTACCATTTTTATCATACCAATAGTCTATAATGTTGTTTATATGATCCGAAGGTATTCTAGGATTTCTGCCTTTGCATTTGTCACAGTTGTGATAATATGTATAGATAGAGTATGTTGAATTGTCTCTTTAAATAGACCACAACGGTTAACGCGTACATGAACGCGTACATGTGATTGTGTGGCATTTCAGAGAACGGGCAAAGTCTGTATGAACGCGTTTACAAGTTCCTGAATTCTCCTGAACTTTATTTGACTGCTCTATGAACGCGTACATATAAGCCATGATTAGTTCTCGGACTCGTCATTACTTGGCCCATGGAATTCAACAACTTAATCCAAGCGATGTTCAAACAAGTATTTGGACCAGAAGTCGCAAAGCGATGTCCAAATATAATTTGGACCAGAAGTCGCGAACCTTCAAACAAGGTTGAGTCTTCTTTAACTTTTGGCCTAGTCCAAAGTTCATAGAAGATTGAGAACGGGTATTTAAGCTATGGACCTTCTTAGTTTCGGAACTTGCTTGAGCCCTACTCAAGGTTTCTTAAACTTTAAGCAAAGCCTCCCTTGGTGATCACTATAAATAGATGACCTTCTGCAAGATACAATTTCAATCCTCTACACATATGTGTATCCTTGCATAAAGGTTGGTCGTCATTTCGAAGTCCTTTTGGACTACGACTATTGAAAGACTTCACTTGAGGATCGTGAAGCACAGGTCGGAAGTAAAATTCCATCTTGTATCTTGGATCAATTGAATTTTTTCAATCTTATCACGACCAAGATTTGATAGAAACTTCGTAAGGTAGATCTTGTATTGTAAACCCTAGAAGTTCCCAACGCATATTCACGAACTAGGTTTCATACTAAGTTCGTCACGCGTTTGGAGGTAAAGTTGTTTAGGCTAGATCATTAAGCCCTATTCAACATATCGATTTCCATTAAGCTTGACTTTAAGTCTAAAGGAAATCACAATCGTATTCTTGTTTGATTACTTACTTTTAGGCGTCCTGTTAGAGGCAGGGTAGCGCTAATCTTCACGAAGGGAAGTGGAGCAACTTCTGGGCCTGTAAAGGACGTCAGCTAGGGGAATCAAGTACGTAGGTTTCTGAGGGAGCCAAGAGACGTAGGAGCACATTGGTAGCTGAGTTGCTTGTAGGGCTAATTCAGTCTCGATACATTCCAGTCTGAAGTCTGAGAGTAGGCTAGCGTCTGTATTCGGTTAATACTGAGGGTGTTCACATCTGGACGAGGTCCCGTGGTTTTCTGCTAGGTTTACAGTTTCCTCGTTAACAAAATTCTGGTGTCTTACATTACTTTTCCCTTTCGCACAATATTGTCTCTGATCTATATAATTGAAGTAATTGCAAGTTTGTTGACTCGTAACCTTTGAGTGAATCCATCTCTATTGAGATCTACAAGAACTACGCTCTTGTTACGGTTCGGTTCTTTGAACTATACTCAGGTTGTTGTTTGAATATTAATTTGTGAGATCGTTCAAACAACTGTAATCAACTAGGTTCACGAAGCAACACCAAGCAACAGTACATCACCGCCTATAAGAAACTGCAAAATGCCAACAAGACAGTAATAAGATCATCTGAGAGCAGCACCACAAGCAGACAAGGAGGATTTATCGGGAGACTATACTTAAGAGAGGACAAAGCCGTCAAACCTGGTGAACAAACATTGGATCAATTTTTAGCGCAACGGCACATATTACATGTCCGCCGAACAGCTTCAAACGACTCTCCAGAAATAACATTTAGTTCACAAGAGCAAAGGATCCGAGAAGGTCAGAAATGCAAATTCTTTGATGGGAGTGGCAGTGCCTCTGATAACTACTTATATGTTCAATACACAAAATATACTAAAACCACAACATTTCTACAATTTCATGTTCTACATAACCACTTCTATGTTCAATGTCATCATTCAAACCTATCAAATGCAACTAATCAACCTAATAGATTGATATCTAACAACAAATGAAATTATAAACCCTAATTACAAAATTATGTACCTTTGTTGATTTCGTGGATGAAAATTGAAATTGAAATGTGCACAATAACCCCTTTTGTGTAGAACAAACACTTCAAAAATTGTGCAATAAATCTTCCTATAACACCATGAAAATTGAAAGTGGTGGTGGTGGTGGTGGTGGTGTGGGGGGGTAAAATGTGGTGTGAGGCTATTGAGTGAGTGAAAAATAGAGTGGGAGTTGAAGTGAGGAGCGGATCTGTCTATTTCTAATTACTAGACGGCTAGTGAGAGGCCGCCCGGTCAAGGTCAAATTGACTGGGGGACGGTTACTGAGTAGCCGACTGTGAATGGGTGATTGTGAAAGTCCGGTCTGAATCACAGGGGTATAGGTCTCTCTCTCTCTCTCTCTCTCTCTCTCTCTCTTAGTAACATCTCACACTAATCTCAGAAAAGAACCTCTCCAAATGATCTTGTTAAGGGGCTATTTATGAAGTTTTCCCTTTTTCCCCAAATTGACATGTGTCATTTCTTCCTTTATTTACATAATCACCACTCCTTATCCTTAAACGAGAATACGATTGTGATTTCCTTTAGACTTAGAGTCAAGGTTAATGGAAATCGGTTTTTACTGAATAAGACTTATTGATCTAGCCTAAACAGTTTTACCTCATAACGCTTGACGAACTTAGTATTAAACCTAGTCCATGAATATGCGTTACGGAACTTCTAGGGTTTACGATACAAGATCTACCTTACGAAATTTCTATCAAATCTTGGTCGTGATAAGATTGAAATAATTCAATCGACCCAAGATACATGTTCAGGAATTTAACTTCCGACCCGTGCTTCACGATCCTCAAGTGAAGTCTTTCAATAGTTGTAGTCCAAGAAAAGGACTTTGAGACACAGATGTATAGAGGATTGAGAATGCATCTTGCAGAAGGTCATCTATTTATAGTGATCACCAAGGGAGGCTTTGCTTAAAAGTTAACCAACCTTGAGTAGGGCTCAAGCAAGTTCCGGAACTAGGAAAGTTCATAGCTTGAATACCCATTCTCAATCTTCTTCTAACTTTGGACTAGGCCAATAGTTAAAGAAGACTCAACCTTGATTGAAGGTTTGCGACTTCTGGTCCAAAACATGTTTGAACATCGCATGGATTAAGTAGTTGAATTCCATGGGCTAAGTAATGACAAGTCCGTGAACTAATTATTTCAAAACCGAAAACTCAATGATATGAAAGTTGAGAGTTTTTCATGGCTTATGTGTACGCGTTCACAGAGCTGTCTATTGGAGTTCAGGAGAAACCTTGAACTCGTATGTACGCGTTCATACAGACTCACTCGTTCTCTGGAATGCCTTGTGCAGCATATGTACGCCTTGTGCAACATATGTACGCGGTCTACGGCAGTTAGAAAGAAACTGATAGAGATGACGGACAGTTACGAGAAAGTGGTGCTGAGTGGACACGTTCTACACGACTCTAGCAGTTACAGAGGACAACTCATGTACTCCACTCCTCCACTCTTCCACGGCTTCCACCTTCTATGTCGAGAGATCAGGGTGAGTTCAACACTATAAAAAGAGGCTTACTCTATCTTCCAAGGCAGAACAGTCAGAACATTCAGAATAACCAGAACCTCAGCACACATACCTGAGTATTCAACACACTTGTAGCCTTGGAGATTTCCAGTCACCCTCACGACGGAGATCTTGAACTCTCACACCCAGAAACACACATCCTCAACCTGATCTCAAGTTTCTTTCATTGTTTCCCTCCATAGATCAACCTTTATCCTCTTTGTGACCGAAGCAAGACTTGAATGACCATTGACTTGGTTTAGGCTTGTCTTGTTCGAGTTTGATCTCGAGCACTACGAAAGTACCCAGAGACGGTACCATTTTTTTCAGGCAAAAACATTTGGCGACCACAGTGGGAGATCAATCTCTCGGTCCCATAAGACTCTCCTCGAAAGATGGTTACTCTAGGGACGACACCCCAAAAAGATCGTCTCACCATACCAAGTTACATCAAGAGCTTCACCACTTCCGACAAACCAGTAAAGGAGGAAGCAACTCTCCTTATCTAGAAACTATGCGAGGTCCTTCTCAAGAGGACATCGTGCAGATACGTTCGACGCTCTCAACCACATCGCCTTTGGAGCAAACCTAACTCCGACTATACCTATGATATCCGATGTTTCCATGGTAGTTGATCCCCAGACACGAGGCATCACCTTCACTGCTGAAGACATGATGGCTGACGAAGGGCACAACCGTGCTCTCTATGTAACTGCTTAAATCAAGGATACATAATTCAAGAGGGCGCTAGTCGACATTGGAGGAGCATCCAATGTAATCTCTCTCAAAACCCTCAGGATCGTGAAAATCTCTAAAGAACAAGTGGTTTATCACCCGATCATGATGAAGGACTTTGAGGGAAACAAAACGAGTACCTATGGACACGTCCACTTGGAACCAAAGGTAGGACCTATTCACACGAGGGCTAAATTTCATGTGATCGAGAAGGAGCCTGAGTACTACATGATACTGGGGAGACCACGGTTGCACGAGAATAAAATCGTCGCCTCCACCTACCACCAGTGCTTGAAAGCGATCGTGAACAAGGATATCGTTCGCGTGACTGCATCCCCTTCTCCATATTCATCAATATACGATGTTGAATTCGTCGACCCAAAGGACGAGACGCCCAAAGGTCAGGACAAAGTCTACAACACGCCACTTCCAGGTTAAACGTCCATAGAGAGGCACGAACGAATGCAAGGGGGCAAGGACGCAAGCCGTACTGCCACAACTGAAGGGAGTAACACAGTAACGTACCATCATGCCAAGAGTGCAGGGAATTTCGTGACAACCCGAGATGCTAAAGAAAGAACGATCTATCTTCGACGTCAATGTTAGCAATTAACAGGGGAAACTAGAAATAGCTCTCCCCGCCACAGGTAATGCCACTACAATGAACATCAGATTGGAGATGAAGTTCCGGAGCACCTCCACAACTACAAGATGGGACGGAGTCTACTACTGATACGCTCGAAACAATAAACATTGGAACGGAAGATTCACCCCGCCCAGTCTCCATCAGCTCAGCTCTATCATCTGAGGAACGTGCTGGGTTCATAGACTTCCTGAGACAATACCAAGACACATTCGCCTGGGCATATGCATAAATGCCAAGACTCGACGAAAAACTAGTGACGCACCACATGTCGATCACTCCAGGATCTAGGCCTATCAAGCAAAAACCAAGGAATTTCAGGCACCACATGGAGGAGCAGATAAAGATCGAGATACAGAAATTGCTGGCGGCAGGATTCATCAAACCAATCCAACATACCGCTTGGTTGGCCAACGTAGTACCGGTGAAAAAGAAGAATGGACAAATACGATGCTGCGTAGACTTCAGAGACTTAAACAAGTGCTGCCCAAAGGATGAATTCCCACTCCCGAACATCGACATGCTTGTAGATGCTACTGGCGGACATGCCATGTTCTCCTTCATGGATGGATACAGTGGGTACTCCCAGATAAAGATGTACGAGCATGACGCCCCAAGAATAGCATTCCGGACGCCGTTTGGAAACTTCTACTACACGGTCATGCTATTCGGTCTGAAAAACGCAGGAGAACTACCAACGGGCAATAACGGCTATCTTCCACGACATGATGCATAAGCAAGTCGAAGATTACGTGGAAGACATAGTTGTGAAGTCGAAAACTCGAACGTCTCACCTGGAGGTCTTACGACAAGTATTCGAGCGGTGCCGGGAGTATAAGCTAAAGATGAATCCTATGAAGTGCGCCTTCGGTGTTTCTTCTGGGAAGTTTCTAGGATTCCAGGTGACAGAAGAGGGAATCAAGGTCGACCCATCCAAGACGCAAGTTATCATCACCATGCCGCCGCCAAGAACTGTAAGGGAATTAAAGAGTTTCATGGGAAAGGTATCATACATCCGACGCTTCATCCTAGGACTTGCCCAATTCGTAGCCTCGTTCACTCCACTGCTGAAGAAAGAGGCTAGTTTCATATGGTCACCCATCCAACAAGAAGCATTCCGAAGGATTCAGCAGTTGCTCTTGTCGCCAACAGTCATGAAGTCTCATGTACGAGAGCGGCCACTACTCCTTTACAATGCCTCGAGCGACGTCGCGATCGGAGCGCTACTAGCACGAAAAGATGAAGGAGGGATTGAATGTCCAGACTACTACATCATTCGTACCCTGAAAGATGCAGAACTTCGATATCCCAAAGCTGAGAAAGCATGCTTGTCCCTGGTTTTTGCAATACAGAAGCTTCGACATTACCTTATCTCCAACCGGTTAGTCATTATCACAAAGGCGGATCCCATCAAATTTTTTCTCTTGAAACCCGCCCTGATTGGGAGACCAGCGAAGTGGTTACTACAGATGTCTGAATTCGATATAGCTTGTGTATCCCCGAAAGTCATCAAGGGACAGGCTTGTAGCGGACCTTCTTGTTGCATTCCCAGGGGAACACTCTACAACTCTACACGAAGAAGTACCAGGAGAATTACCCGAGATAGCACTGGTGAAAGAAGACACATGGCTTCTATACTTTGATGGATCTGCTACCCCGAACGACAACACTGGTGGAGCCGGCGTCGTCTTAGTATCCCCAGCAGGCGAAGTGTTATTTCATTCATTCAAATTAGATTTCAAGTGTACCAATAACTCGGCGGAGTACGAAGCATTCCTCATGGGGTTGTCACTAGCTAAGCAAGCAGGTGTAACACACCTCGAGGTTAGAGACGACTCAAAGTTGCTGGTGAACCATATGAATGGAGTATACTCTCTCAAAAAAGTCACTCTTGCTCCTCACAGGGCTGAAGCACAAAAGCTGCTAAACCATTTTGCTGACGCAACCATAATACACACCGGGCGTACCAACAATAGACATGTTGATTGCTTAGCGACCTTGGCTTCCAAACTTCAGTTCGAAGGGGAAGAAAAAACTGTGACAGTGAAGAGGCGGACCATTCCCTCAATCTGGCTGGCAGAGGACGAGATCATACCGGAAAACGACTGGAGGACACCCGTCGTTGAGGATCTAAGTAACCATACTACTGAACGGACACTCAGCATTAAAGAGTTAAAACACTTCTTTCTTTTCCACGGGATACTGTACCATAGGAACCCAGATAAATTATTTTTCGCGGTGCTTGGGAGGAACCGAAGCACAGCAACAACTCAGACGTGTTCATAACGAGGTTTGTGGACAAACCCTCGTCGTGACCTTATACCGGCAACTCCAGAAACTGGGGTACTACTGGCCAACGATGAAAGCGCAATATCGAGCCCTACAAGAGACGTGCCCCAACTGCCAAACTCCTTCACATCAATCTGAAGCCTTGGTTTGTCACCCATCCGAAGACTGGAGAGAACCTTTCGTCAAATACCTCAACGAAAAGATCTTATCAACAGACCAACACATAGCCAGTTGTCTGATTAAAAGAGCCAGGAGGTTCGTCTACCACGAAGGAGCATTATATCGTAAAAGTTATGGGGGAAGTCTACCCCGCTGCTTATCTGACGAAGAGATTCATGTGGTTCTAAAGAAGACGCACGAGACTGAACACCAAGGAAAAAGAAAGCTTTTCCTACAGGTTCATGAAAGGTACTACTGGCCGACCATGGAGGATGGCGCGGTGTCGTTCGTACAGAAATGCCACAAGTGCCAAACTCACGGAAACCTCATCCACACTTCGTGCCTACCTATATGGTCAATTAGTAGCCCTTGGCCATTCTACAGCTGGGGACTCGATCTCATTCCGAAGATCAACCCGCCTTCCTCAAGGAACCAGGAGTATATTATCACCGTGACAGAGTACTTCAGTAAATGGGTAGAAGCGATACCTCTAAAAAGCACGACTAGCGTCACAATCACGACATTCATCAAGGAATACATCATCTGCAGGTTTGGGATCCCTAAACATATCATTACTGACAACGGGACACCATTTGTTAACAAAGATGTAGCGGAGTTACTTCAAAGATATGAGATCCAGCACATTTGTTCCACTCCATACTACCCTCAAGGGAACATGCAAGCAGAGAGTACCAACAAGACGTTGATTCGGATCATCAGTAGAACCGTGCATGACAACCCAAGGTCGTGGCACGAGCAGTTACCTACGGCGCTATGGGCCTACAGAATTTCTCCACGAAATTCTACCGGGACGTCACCTTATTCATTAGTCTACGGCGCCGACGCCATATTACCAGCAGAAATCAAAGTACCATCGCCTTGGATTGCAGCAGCAAGTGGTGTTCAATGGGATGAAGACGAGATAGTAGATTCAAGAATAGAAGAACTAGATTCTCTGATTCAAGACGAGCCAAAGCGGAGAAACATATGGAAATGTATCGGAAAAGGCTCTCTCGGGCGTACGACAAAGCCGTGAAACCAAGAACTTTCCAAGTAGGGGACTTGGTGCTGAAGACGGCAAAGTACATCCAACAAAACGCAGCGGCGCCAAAATTTGCTCCAGATTGGGAAGGTCCTTATGTCATCTCTAAGGCGTCTGCGAGTGGATACTACAAGATAATCACTATGGATAGAAAAACAGAGGGGATTGTCATTAACGGCAAGTGGCTGAAGGCGTACTACGTTTAAAGAGGGAGGTCACTAGGGAATGAAAACCCTAACAAAAGGGTCGTGGCGCCATGGGCATAACATCCCAGCCCATGGCGCAAAAAAAAAACACGGCGCCATAAGCATGACGCCCCAACCCATGGCGCCACAAGGGGAAAAGGGACAAGGTCGTAGGCGCGAACCTCCCAAAACACGGAAGAGAAGCAAATTCTGTGGGACCACGTCAAGGTACATACTCGGCATCACGAAGTCTCACTGCACCAGAACTTGGCATAACCATTTACCCCGCCGACAGCGAAAGGAATAAGGCACAACCCTACTCAGCCAGAAGGTCATGCAGGAAAGCTCACAGTTTCACAACGATGGGAATCATCAGTCGAGGAAAGATCAACACAAAGGAAAGACAACGGACAAACCCAGAGGCATGGGGACTTAGGTCAGAAAAGGGAAATTTATGTTTTCTTTGGGTAAAATACCAAATTTTATTTGAAAAAAAAAAAACGAAGACTAATACATTTCGTTCATAGAAACCAGAGTTCAGATAACAAAAGGAACAACATAAGACTTTCTCAAAACCCAAGCCTTCCTCTCATCAAAATGTCAAAACCCATCTTTTAAAACAAGCCATCCAACAAGGAATACTCCCGCTTATAAAGCATCTCCACCCTCTGGCGAAAAACATTGTTCTTCCTTTTCAAACTATCAATCACATCATTAACCTTGTTAGACTCTTCAACCAAAGCCTGCTCCTTAGACCGTATGACTTTCAACATCTGGCCTGCCTTATCAGATAACCCTTCCAAGTCCCTTTCAGCACGGAGGAGAGCCTTCGAACAAGGAAAGACGTTAGAGACCATTCCAGCACGATCCATCTTCACGATTTCGAGCCGCTGACGAAGCCAACCCACATTACACATCAATGCCTCTAAAAAATAAATACGTCTCTCCCACTTATGGATCATTCCAGAGGTTACGTCATACAGTTTTTCCTCTTCCATCTCCTTTATTACAGGAAGCAGCAAGGAAACCATGGTCACCATAACGGGAATATCCTTCATCAGCTGGTTGGTAGCGACATGACCGTACTTTTTCCAGATCTTCTCATAAAGGTCCGCATAAGGAGTTGGCACAAGGAAGCCACCAACAAATCTTTGCTCTTCATAAAGGGAAACCATCTTTGGCTCGAAGGGAAGACCTGCCCCTGAGTAGTCCATGTAATCTATTCCACGGCTAACCTCGTCAAGAACCGAGCCACCATTAAATGAAGGGACAACGTCATCAGTACCACCGTTCTCATCATCTTTGTCCACGACGACAACCGAAATTGGGAATAGGTTGGAGAACCCTCCTGGACAACCTTCTTCCTCTTAGAAGCATCTACACATTTCTTCTTGCGGGGTTGTGCCCCCTGAAAGAAGAGACAACATTTGGTTAGCAGACAACGAAAGGAAAAGACCAAGTTAGGGACGAGATATAAGATTTGCTGGGTTTCTTGTTAGAGTCTGAGCAGGCGGAGGAACCTCTTCAAAACTCAACCTTCCGGCGCTCAAACGGCCTCGACTTCGAGTAACCATGACTCTACACTGCAACATCACCACCCCTGTTAAGAGAGCATACACGCATATATGATGAAAAGTTACACGAAGACACTCAATGGACTTAGAATCCACGTCCTCCATTTCACATAGGCTTCCCTTTGCGAGGACGAACCAGAATTTCTCTCGTCGGCCATGATTTCAGAAATCCTTCGTTTTGTGTAAGCTTTCTTCTGTGAGGACGAACCAGAGTTATTGCAGCCAGCCATGGATCTCAGAGTTCACACACTGCGAAGAAACTTGTACGAAGGGACGAAGACGATAGTTACAGTGTTGCACTCACTATATTTATACAGATGCTCGCTATGAAACCCTAGAAGTTGGATACACTACACATAAGGCGGGATGCTACACCTGACTCAATCCCGGAACCTGTGCAAGATAAAGATGGGATGGTGTTGCGTTCAAAGTTAAGGTCAAAATCTGCCAACAAACTCACACGAAATCCTCTCGGAGATTTCAAAGGAAGAAAAGAAGAGGGAGCTCCTACTCAGAAACCGGTAATTCTTCACCTTTTCCTTTTATTAACAGCATGAACGTGAACTCATGCACATATGGAGCTAGAAACCCTAGAAGCTCCTTGGTTAAGTCGAAAGATGACTACCAAACCATGATGCCTCATTCGTGGCATCACAATTCCCTTGGCCAGAGAGTAGAGCTACAAGAACCTTGGGGCCGTATCTATGGCGCCCCAAACCCGGCATTAGCCACACTTTTTTTACACGTCATATGTCGCCTTCTGCCTTGTCCTGCATCACCAAGAAAGATAGAGATTATCAACTAATAATATATTTAAATTTTGCATATGAACTTATCCTTAGCTCTGGTTCATGGTTGTTAGCACTAAGATTTGATTCTTCGTAATCCTATGCTAGTATCTAATGGAAAACCTGAGGCCATCAAAAAATGCTCTCACCATCCAAATGCTTAGTATGAAACATTATTGTTCCACACTAACTAGGGGACTTAATGTAGATGGTGAAAAATAGAAGAGGGACAAAAATGTAAAACTACTCTTCAGTCATGCCTTGCCAAAAGGCAATCGCCTACTCAAGCACATCTCTACAGCTCAGAATACAACCTGTTCTGTAAGATAAATATACTCTCTATGAGTTCTCTCTTATAACTCCCGCTGGAGAGGATAATATCATAGTGCAGTGCTAATAACCCCACCAACTCATAAACCCATCAATTTACTTCATGTCGACATCGCCTCGAATTCCTCGACATCAGAACTAAATTGCTCACTAGCCAAGGCCATAGCCTCGAAGCCGTGGCGCCATACTCATGGCACCACAAGAAAAGTGGCCTTGGTTAGTGGCCAAGGCCGTGGCCCCTAGGCCGTGTCGCCATGAACCATGGCGCCACAAAAGTTGGCCGTGGCGCCATTAGAATGGCGCCATAACTCCAACGCAGTGGCGCCATGATTCATGGCACCATGAATTCTTAGCCTCGGCCAATTGCCAAGGCCGCTGCTATACAACCACCACGCACGCTTCTAGCGCCACACTCACATCGGCCATGGAGCCATAGCCATGGAATGTTGTTTATACTCAACACCACCATGCAATATCTGCATATTACACGAGATATCAAAATATCACATGGGGGGATAACTTTAGGGTATTGGTCTGGCGGTCTACGACATTTAGAAAGAAACTGGTAGAGATGATGGATAGTTACGAGAAAGTGGTGCTGAGTGGACACGTTCTACACGACTCTAGCAGTTACAGAGCACAACGCATGTCCTCCACTCCTCTACTCTTCCACGGCTTCCACCTTCTCTGTCGAGAGATCAGGGTGAGTTCAACACTATAAATAGAGGCTTCCTCTATCTTCCAAGGCAGAACACTCAGAACATTCAGAATAACCAAAACCTTAGCACACATACCTGAGTATTCAACACACTTGTAGACTTGGAGATTTCCAGTCACCCTCACGGCGGAGATCTTGAACTCTCACACCCAGAAACACACATCCTCAACCTGATCTCAAGTTTCTTTCACTGTTTCCCTCCCTAGATCAACCTCTATCCTCTGTGACCGAAGCAAGACTTGAACGACCATTGACTTGGTTTAGGCTTGTCTTGTTCGATTTTGATCTCGAGCACTACGAAAGTACCCAAAGACGGTACGTTGGTTTTCAGGCAAAAACGGTACCATCAAAGATTGGTGGTACATGAGCATTCGCAGAATATGTGTTCATAGTTCACGAACGCGTCAAACACAGACAATTATGTCTTAACAAGGTGTTTGCCAGCTCTAATACCAATTGAAAAGGAGGGGATACAGAGATACACCACCAACTTTTGAATTCGTGAACCTAGTTGATTATGGTTGTTTGAACGATCTCACAAATCAATATTCAAACAACAACCTAAGTATAGTTCAGAGAACCGAACCCTAACAAGAACGTGTTCTCGTAGATCTCAAGAGAGATGGATTCATTCAAAGGTTATGAATCAAAAAACTTGCAATTACTTCAATTATATAGATCAGAGACAATATAATGTGGAAGGGAAAAGTAATACAAGACACCCGAATTTTGTTAACGAGGAAACTGCAAACCAGCAGAAAAACCCTGGGACTTCGTCCAGTTTGAACACCCTTAGTATTAAGCGAATACAGACGCTAGCCTACTCTCAGACTTCAGACTGGAATGTATTGAGACTGAATTAACCCTACAAGCAATCCAGCTACCAATGTGCTCCTACGTCTCTTGGCTCCCACAGAAACCTACGTACTTGATTCCCCCAGCTGACGTCCTTTACAGGCCTAGGAGTTGCTCCACATCCCTTCGTGAGACTAACGCTACCCTGCCTCTAACAGGACGCCTAAAAGTATCCAAGTGATTAAACCAGAATACGATTGTGATTTCCTTTAGACTTAGAGTCAAGGTTAATGGAAATCGGTTTTTACTGAATAGGGCTTATTGATTTAGCCTAAACATTTTTACCTCATAACGCTTGACGAACTTATTATTAAACCTAGTCCGTGAGTTACGGAACTTCTAGGGTTTACGATACAAGATCTACCTTACGAAGTTTCTATCAAATCTTGGTCGTCATAAGATTGAAATTATTCAATCGACCCAAGATACAGGTTCGGGAATTTAACTTCCGACCTGTGCTTCACGATCCTCAAGTGAAGTCTTTCAATAGTCGTAGTCCAAGAAAAGGACTTCGAGATGACGACCAACCTGTATGCAAGGATACACATATGTATAGAGGATTGGAATTGTATCTTGCAGAAGGTCATCTATTTATAGTGATCATCAAGGGAAGCTTTGCTTCAAAGTTAAGCAACCTTGAGTAGGGCTCAAGAAAGTTCCGGATCTTAAAAGTCCATAGCTTGAATACCCAGTCTCAATTTTCTTCTAACCTTTGGTTAAGACCAATGATCATAGGAAGGCTCACCTTGATAAAAGGATGGAAATTTAGGTTCAAGCTACTTGAACATTGCGTGGATTAAGTAGTTGAATTCCATGGGCCAAGTAATGTATAAGTTCGAAAACTAAACATACCCAACCGAAAACTTCAATGGAAGTTTTCCATGGCTTATATGAATGTGTACATAAAGCAGGTATCTTGGAGTTCAGGAGAAACATAGAACTCATATAAACGCGTTCATATACAACGCTCGTTCTCGGGAATGCCTTGTGCAACATGTGTACGCTTTCATGAACGCATAGACTGGTGAGGTCATTTCATGAGACAACTCAACTTACTCTCCTTAGGCATATGATCACGGATGTGACTAATGCGAAAGGGTATATTACTTAAAAACCTTCGGATCATATAAACAACATCATAGACTATTGATATGATAGAATTGAAAATACGAAACATGGAAAGGAAAAACCTTTTTAACCTTTAGTGTGGACGTTATGATTTATCAAGTAGTAGGCTTCGGTCTTCATCTTCAATGGTGTTCGTCTCAATTACCTAAAACTATCCTAGTCTGAGTTGTAGAGTAAACTTATCAAGGATTGTGTTTTTGTCATCTAAACTTGACAACTGACTTGAGATAGCAATATCAGTGGGTTTAACCTAGCAATGCTTTAAAAATCTCCCCCTTTGTCAATTTTAGTGACAAAACCAATCTTACATATGGATTCAAAATGTAAACTCTTTTAGCCCTAACCATAATGTACTTGATCTTCTTGTAATCTTCAACGTCTTCGAATAAGAGTGTTCCTGCAAGTGAAAATTCAAGGTAGAGATAACAAACTTCAAAGATACCACACATCTTGGTTCTTAGAAGGACATAGTCCAACAGGAGTTTGTTATGCAATTGAGTAGTATATAAAACTTGTAAGCATATTGCATCGATGCTTAAATATACTACACAATATGATATGTTCTCCCCCTTGCTCAATACACTAACCTTTGCTTTGACATGACAAGAATATCGATTTTACTCCCCCTATGACAATCCGTAGACATTTGTCGTAGTAGAGAGAAAGATTTTACTCCCCCTTACTACAAGATTTTTCCCCTTTTTGTCACAAAAATAGACAAAAGAAAAAGAAAACTAGGTATCGTCATAAAATAACATCAATTAATGTAGACAAAGTAAACATACCTGAAACAAGAGATAAAAAGATGCAATTCTCTCACAATTTCCACAGCCGCACACCCCAAAAAGATATTACCGTGAAGCACAAGTTCAAAAGAACTCTCCAGTCTCCCTCAATGTTTATCATTCCAAAAGGAACAATGCGACGACCTTCCCAAGCAAGGATTTGGAATAAATTCTTGGGTGAAGCACAATTTTACAAGTAAAATTGCAATTATGTTTTTCTTCCCTAGCCAGTTACGGTCAAATAGGAATTCAAGGTTTAATCTTCCAAATTCTCAGAGAGTTTCGGTCAACCATCGCCTTTAGAGAAATAAGGTTACCCCTTCCTAGTAGTTGTAAGACTAAGAATTAAAGGTACAACATTTTATCCGACGGAGTCCAACATTGTATCCTACGAGGTTCCTCCTTATCAAAATCGTCTCCTCTTAGCCATAAGAGTCAGAAGCATGGATTTTGATAGTTCTTCGTGAATTGCTTTACCCGAACGGGTGGTATGGATAAAAAAGCAAGTTCACGATATATGCAATACATTCATAAGGATAATATTCATAGATGAATTCTTAGGTATTGCATTCAAGCTAACAACTCATAAAATTTAAAAGCCAAAGATGGCTTAGGCAAGATTGCCTTTAATCATGAAACAAAGATTTCTCTCATCTAGATAATGTAAAGAAGAAAAGAAATTATTCTTCAGTTACCTCCTTCTCTGGTTCTTCATAGATAGTCCATTCTCGTTCAATAACAGCTACTCTTGAGGTGAGGTCAGTGATGATATTGGTGAGTTGTTAAGCTCATTGCTTAAACTTTGAATGTGTTCAAGAACAACGACAAGTTTCATATCAGATATCTTTCTTTGTTCTTCAGAAACACATGGAATTTAGCATTGAGCTAGCATTGCTTTGTTTCCTTGTGTCAAACTAGATTCACTGTATGAAGATTTACTTCGAATCTTTTTACAGGAAGGTAGAACAACAGTCCATGTATTGTCATTCATCTTGCAATTTCAATTCTATGGAGAGAAGCATTCCTTCTTTCAGACTGATTAAATATCCCTTCATACTCTTCCTTTTATAAAGGTCAGACACAGAGTTTAGGGTTTTAAAGGGACAGGATATCGTTCATAACAAGTCGTGAACGTTCTTTATACAATTGTTTAAGGTAAAAAGGGCAATTAAGCTTAGTGTGACCACAAGGGTACATCTCATAAGACAATTTTTTACCTGGAGTATTAAGTTTAAAAATGTCAACAATATGATATTAAGAGCATATATTCCTTTTCGCTTGCTCGTAGTAATTCCCATGCGTCATGTTCTCGACTCTTGACTTAGGAGCCAGAGGCAGGGAGAATTCTATAAGTAGCACAAAACATGTTGACATCCACATCGAGTCATTACATTTTGGACTCTTATTTGTGATGTGATGGCACCATTTGATAAAGATTTTTGTTTCGGCTCACTGCAATTCAGGAGGCGTAAGAAAGGTGATGTAAGACAATTATGATAACAACATTGGTAATCATAAACCATCAGGACAAAGGATCACATAACCCTTTGAGCGTGGACACATCTTTTGAAATCATTGTTCAACAATTATAAGAGATAATAGATTTGTCTTATTATATAATAGGTAAATATTTGTTTATGCACGACCTTAAAATAACTTTTGTACAAAATACTATTTTAGACCTTTTCTCGCTATAAGGATTACCAATAGCGAGAGTCCTGTCTCTTATTGAGAAGGGGACGACGTGGTCGGGTCTATAGGACCTCGTGAATTTCTCTTTCTTTTAGATGAGATCCACGAACTGCTAGTAGAAGACATATCTGGATGATCAGTCTTTAGAATCATGTCTGATAGATTCGTCTCCATTGAATGAATGATTTTACTACAATTTGAAAGAGACTTGTTAATGTTTTTTCGAATAACAGAATTATCTTCAATAATCTGTTTGACATGCATTTTCTCAACCCATTTCTTTACAGTCTTAGGTAAGGCTGGCTTTTTAACATAAGCATTAATTGTAGGTTGAGATACAAGATCACGAGGAGGTCTCATGTGAGACAACTTCTTTGATGAAGTTCTACAATTATTCACTTTCTCACTCTCAATAGAAACGCCTTTTGAAGTAGACAAACTGTTTAATCTGTTCCTGAGTATTAAGTTATCTTCTCTCAATTGTTGAGTTTCGATGTTATGAAGATACATTATACTAGAAATTGATTGTCTTTCAAAGTTCTGAAAACGAGATTCAAGGTTTGACAATTCAAGCAAGAAATGTTCCTTGTCTGCTTTATGTTCAAGTCGTTCTTTTTCAATATATTTTTGAAGCAGAATGAGTTTTTCTGTCAGAAGACAGATTTGCTTATCTTGATATATATCATCTTGCTGAGCACTCAGAGAAAAGCAAGTTGAATGCATACACAGATCCTTATGAGAAGGAGAAAACCCCAAATGATCTTCTTCAGGACAATCAAGAGTTGCATTAAAGGCTTTCAATTTATCACAGTAATCTTTGTTAGGGCAATCCGGAGAGATATGACCATAACCTAGACATTTGAAGCACTGTGGTAAATCTTCTGTATTTTCCAAATTTTGTTTTTTTGTTGGAAGTTGAGAAGGTGCGTGGGTTCCTTTTCTTTTTCAACATCAATCTTACTCGTTGAGAGACGAGTGAGAGTATATACTTAAGTTCCTCATCATCGTCACATTCAGAATTAGAGTTTTTATCAAGAGGTGTCTCAGGAGTTTGAGCCTTTAGGGATATGACCTTAATTGATGCTCGTAATCAAAGATTTTTAGTTTAGAAACCAATTCACCTCTTGATATGTCATATTCGTGCTTTTCTTGGATGGCATGTTTTTTTTGAATCCTATCTGGGAAGAAGTGACCTTAGCATTTTTCGCACAATATCTATTTCTTCGATGGTTTTCCCTAATAATAGAGAGGCGTTCACGAATTCTGAGAGTTTGTGCTCAAATTCTGCAAAGGTGTCTTCATCAAACATTCAAAGATTTTCCCAGTCAGTCATAAGATTTTGAAGTCTGGATTCTTTCTCCGCAGTATTACCTTCGTATACTGTTTTCAAAATTAATATCCCAAGCATCTTTAGCATATTCACATGTCTCCACATGATGAAGCAGATCGGGAGTTATGGCGTGAATGATGGCGTTAAGCGCATCAGCTTCTACTTTTGATTTGCCCTGTCGTTTTCATCAAACTCGCTTGGTTTCTTATTACGAGTGACAATAGCATTACATCTCCTTCAACAAGGGTAGGTGGTGTGTATCCATCAATCACGTAGACCCAACTGTCAAAGTCTCGAGATTGTAGAAACGACCGCATAGCAGATTTCCACTATATGTAGTTTGTACCATCAAAGACTGGTGGAACATGAGCATTCGCAGAATGTGTGTTCATAGTTCACGAATGCGTCAAACACAGACAGTTACGTCTTAACAAGGTGTTTGCCAGCTCTAATACCAATTGAAAATGAGGGACACTGAGATATACCACCAACTTTTGAATTCGTGAACCTAGTTGATTATGGTTGTTTGAACGATCTCACAAATCAATATTCAAACATCAACTTGAGTATAGTTCAGAGAACCGAACCCTAACAAGAACGTCTTCTCATAGATCTCAAGAGAGATGGATTCACTCAAAGGTTATGAATCAACAAACTTGCAATTACTTCATTTACATAGATCAGAGACAATATAATGCGGAAGTGAAAAGTAATGCAAGACACCAGAATTTTGTTAACGAGGAAACTGCAACCAGCAGAAAAACCCCGGGACCTTGTCCAGTTTGAACACCCTTAGTATTAAGCGAATACAGATGCTAGCCTACTCTTAGACTTCGAACTGTAATGTATCGAGACTGAATTAACCCTACAAGTAATCCAGCTACCAATGTGCTCCTACGTCTCTTGGCTCCCACAGAAACCTACGTACTTGATTCCCCTAGCTGATGTCCTTTACAGGCCTAGGAGTTGCTCCACATCCCTTCGTGAAGACTAGCGCTACCCTGCCTCTAACAGAACGCTTAAAAGTATCCAAATGATTAAACCAGAATACGATTGTGATTTCCTTTAGACTTAGAGTCAAGGTTAATGGAAATCGGTTTTTACTGAATATGGCTTATTGATCTAGCCTAAACAATTTTACCTCATTACGCTTGATGAACTTAGTATTAAACCTAGTCCGTGAATTACAGAACTTCTAGGGTTTACGATACAAGATCTACCTTATGAAGTTTCTATCAAATCTTGGTCATCATAAGATTGAAATTATTCAATCGACCCAAGATACAGGTTCGGGAATTTAACTTTCGACATGTGCTTCACGATCCTCAAGTGAAGTCTTTCAATAGTCGTAGTCCAAGAAAAGGACTTCGAGATGACGACCAACCTGTATGCAAGAATACACATATGTATAGAGGATTTGAATTGTATCTTGCAGAAGGTCATCTATTTATAGTGATCATCAAGGGAGGCTTTGCTTCAAAGTTAAGCAACCTTGAGTAGGGCTCAAGAAAGTTCCGGATCTTAAAAGTCCATAGCTTGAATACCCAGTCTCAATCTTCTTCTAACCTTTGGTTAAGACCAATGGTCATAGGAAGACTCACCTTGATAGAAGGATGGGAATTTAGGATCAAGCTAGTTGAACAATGCGTGGATTAAGTAGTGGAATTCTATGGCCAAGTAATGTCTAAGTTAGGAAACTAAACATACCCAACCGAAAACTTCAATGGAAGTTTTCCATGGCTTATATGAACGTGTTCATGAACGCGAACATAAAGCAGGTATTTTGGAGTTCAGGAGAAACAGAGAACTCGTATGAACGCGTACATGAACGCGTTCATATACAACGCTCGTTCTCAGGTATGCCTTGTGCAACATGTGTACGCGTTCATGAACGCGTAGATTGTTGAGGTCATTTCATCAGACAACTCAACTTAGTCTTCTTAGGCATATGATCACGGATGTGACTAAGGTGAAAGAATATATCCCACTTAAAAACCTTTTGATCATATAAACAACATCATAGACTGTTGATATGATAGAATAGTAAATACGAAACATGGAAAGAAAAAACCTTTCTAACCTTTATTGAGGACGTTATGATTTATCAAGTAGTAAGCTCCGGTGTTCATCTTTTATGGTCTTCATCTCGATTACATAAAACTATCTAGTCCGAGTTGTAGAGTAAACTTATCAAGGATTGTGTTTTTGTCATCTAAACTTGACAACTGACTTGAGATAGCAATATAAGTGGGTTCAACCGAGCAATGCTCTAACACCATTACACACTTGTGCTACAAAAGACAAAAACATAACTCATTACTGAAGCTTTACGTTATGACTTGATCACTCGTGATCAGTGTGTCTTAAGATATAACTTCGCTTTATCGCTTGTGATATTGTTGTTGAAGTTATGACGTTTCATATTGCTTAGAGCTTTCTTTTCTTCTCCGTCTCTAAGTAATATAAGGTTTTTCCTAAAACCTTCGAGTTGGATATACCAGTTGTGATGTTGTCTCGGTGGTATTATGAGATTTAATCCATCACAGTATTGTGTCTCTACTTACCTATTTTGACTCTGTCGGATTGATTAACACGTACTTGTATGAACTAAATGTAAGAGAGATCGTGACTCACACTTATGTTGTGTAGACTCGATATACCGTTGTTCTGAGTTCGAATACTACGTCATGGTTTGGCTCAGATTACTAAAGTGATGAATCATTCATTTGATTCTTGATATATGAATATCTTGTACGCCATATCATACTTTTAGATTTCGAAACCATATTCTTGACTATCTCATCTTATGGAGTTCGAAACCTCAACATGGGTTGTAAATGTCATAGGGTGAGCAGAACATCCCAAAATAGCATGAAAATTTCGCTGCAATATAACGGCGAGCTCTATAGGTCTAATGCTATACCATATATAGAAAAACAAAGAATACACAGTAACATCTCAACTCATACACAGAATTAGAGAAAACATGGATGAGCTAAAACTCATGAAGAATCAATAAGAAATCCTATATATAGCGAGTAAAGGTAACTGAAATAGTGCCGACAAGTTGCTATTCATGCGATTCATACCACATATGGAAAGAAAAGAACATCAATAAATCATACCAACAAATCAAGGAAACACAAGTTCAAAACCTTTTCTAGCGCCAAAATGTAACTGTGTAAAATCCCAATGGTTAGATCTTACACAGTACACCCAAATATGATACACCAACATACACACAATCATTCCCAAAGCATACATCCATACCAATGTCATAAGAAATATAAAGGAGATAGAGTTAGAGATACTTGACAATCTGATTTACTTGGTTCGCCCATCAGAAAGGACTACATCCAAGGATTCCACTATTATAAGCATGATTACAACACTCCATTACCTTGCTAATCTTTATGTTTTGTTCCTTAAGTAAGAACCCTAACTTTAGTCCTGGGCTGTAGAGAGCAAGTAGGATACTTTTCCTCTCTCCAGACCAATCCCAAATGTGTCCAACCCCTTTCTCTGTGGGTTAGTTGGCTATTTATAGGCCTTTTACATAGTGGTAAACAGCTAATACAAACAAAGTTAGACTGACACTATTTGTCATGACTCGCCGACACCTATATCTCGGCGAGCTTGTTTCATACTTAGTAAACATTAACGAGAGAATCTTCTTGGAGATAAGGTTGCTGACGCATCCCCCACTGAGTCAACCAGTCAACCTGACAATATATCCGTTCTGACTTCTCTTAAATGCTCACCTAATTATCACCTAACTATCACCTAACAATTGGCGACAGGTCTTTCACTCGTTGGCACCTTACTCGCTGATACCCTACTCGTTGGCACCATACTCGCTCACTCTTATATCGCCCGTCTTCGTTACTCATTGATCCAGGACATCTCGGCTGCATCCTTTTTATACAACAGCCCCTCTATGATGCTTTTATATCGGATAGGTATTTTCTACCCTTACATGGGTTTTGGTAAAACTAATCTTTGATTTCGAAACCATAATCTGGTTTCCGCATCCATGAGCTATTTGGTCCAAAACTTAAAAAGTGACCAATGAGAGAACATGAGTTCGAAACGATGTTTGCTGGCTAACAATGACTTGGGAATCGAGACCAATGTGTCTTGACCATGTGAGTTCTAAAAGGTCGAATAGACCCTTGGGTTTCCTAAAGGTTTATGTGAACCGGGAAATATAACATGTGCGTCAAGGAAAAAAAGGTGTACTGCTGAAACGTCTCTTGACCACATGGACTCTCAAGTTCGACACCAAACATTTGTGACGAGATTAATATATGTTTCTTGTTTCGAAACCTTAACCAAGGTTTTGTTAAAATAAAATCTAAAGTTTGAAACCTTACTTCGGTTTCGTTATATGGAAACTTGATTTCTCGGTTTGAAGTTTGAATTCGTTCATCTTCAATGTAAAACTAAGTTTGTTTGAGTCATAGTCATAAATAAGTTTGAATTAGTTTCTCTACTTAATAGACACATGATTTCTTATCATTATTGTACGTGATTAGATTTTCGTATGGATATACTACTCGATCAAATATTCATTTGATTTATCATTTGATGTTTTGATTTTAATTCTTGGATATCATTAATGTGATCATCTATATTGGAATCGAGAATTCAGGAGATTCAAGATTTTGCTATTACTCGATGAATCATGCACCGTAATTTAATGGTATATCTTTTTGTGTGATTCGGAATATCCATTGAACTTACGTGTTCACTTATGCTTCATACACAAGGCTTGTCCTCGTCTGCCATGATACGTTTATACGGAACGTTGAGCCACGCTGGACCAGATCCCACATCCACCTAGGATCGTTCTGGCCCGTCCAGCAAAGCCTAAGAAGTGATGTCGACATTATCAAAGCTGACGACGACATTTGGAAGTAATAATACCTTAAGGAGATTTTCGAAACAAAAGGACACGTGTTCGAATTGAGCTCTTTCCCAGGGAGCATATTTGGTAAGCACCATATTTCGAATTAAATGAAATATCCAAATATACATTATGCTTTGATTGCTTTTGGCCAAACGTTTATTGGAATATATTTTTCATTTATGAAATATATTTTTCTTTAATGTAAAATGCTAGAGTATTAGATCTCATTAAATGCTATGAGTCTAAGTGAGGTATTTCGGAACATATATGGAAATGTGCTTTAATGAATTTCCGAAATTAAGTTAGCCTCATTTCAAAGCTAAGCCTTAGTTAATATAAATAAGAGTGGTATCTCTCCTAAAAGCTTTGTCCCTATACCAAGCTTTTTTTCGGAACTATAGCTTATGTTTACCGCATTTCTTTTCAGTTACCTTTGAGCTTTTGCTCTCGGTCTAGAATTGCGAGAAAGTTTTCTCTAGGGATCGAGAAGCCTAGAAGTACCTCTTACGGGAAACTAGTTTATGTTTACTAGTCTTCTTTGTATTGTACTTGTGTTCTGTTTTATCACGTCTATCAAACCTTGCGATCTTGTTTATTCCATGGTCCTTCTCTTCTGCAATAAGTCCACTCAAGATCGTTGTCATTGGAACATACTCTTTATCTATTAACCTAGATTTGTCAGCAAGCCTCTTTCGGTTTGTGTGCCTAAAATATAGATATTGAGTGGAATCAAAATTGCTGTTATTGGATTTATTTCTTGCAGGTACATTGTTCTTCACGGTCATATCATATTGTACTTGCTCTAGCTGATTTCTTGATTCCAACTGGGACGACAAGGTTGCTCTTTCAGGAGTTTTGTTTTTGAAACCTTGATCGATATCTCGAGGGGTTTATTAACAAGTAAACTTGAATATCCTCGCTTTGGTGTAAAACAACTTCAGTGAAATATTTGTTAGTTACCAAGGATATCATCTAGCGATTTGATATGCCGCTATTTGGTTGTTTTCCATGAAAAAGCAGGGGTACCGAAATACAACCAACTTTTCGTTTGGGCTCGTGAGACTTATGGTCAGATCTGGACGATCTCAAAAATCAATATCCGGATCTGTTAACCTGAGTTTGGATCACAAGGATCAGTCCAACGGAAGACAGGGTCTTGGTAAATCCAAGGGATGGATTGAGGACAACGATCAGGTTTATAATAACGTACTTCTTGTGTTTGCTTTAATTATATAATCAGAGAATATAATGAGGAAAGTAAAGCACACAAGACACAAGAGATTTTTTTAACGAGGAAACTACGACCTGTAGAAAAACCTCGGGACCTCGTACAGATTGAACACCGCACAGTACAAACTGTCTACAAACACTAGCCTACTATAAGACTTCGGTTTGGGATGTAGCAGAGACCAATTCCACCCTCCAAGTGAATTGTCTACTGTCGCAATTGTAAATCATTTATCATTTATCTCAATTGAAAATCATTTATCATTTATCTGCCAAGTGTTTTATTAGCTCATAAACACTTCAAGATTGATATCCAACAGACCAGAGATAATCTTTATCTTATTGACACATTGAGAACCGTTAGATGGACCACATAATATATTTTCGTGATAATCCAAATCCAACTAAGAGATAATAAAGGAGTTCAGATTTTAACCCGAGTGAAAATCCCAAAGAATATTCACCTGGGACGGTTCGCAAACTGTCCATCTGAATCACAGCCAAAAGTATCGATTTTGGGTTCACGTTAGGTACGCGTACAAAATGACACTTTGGAACTCAGGAGAATTTCCGATTTTTTATTCACGTACGGTTAGAGAACCGTCCGCCATTCAGATTAGGGTTTAACTGGATCCGCTGGAAGTTCTGGGCTTAACCAGTACTTAGACGTGTTAGACGTCCTCAGCTATAATCCACTGGACTCTTGCTCAATAGTACTCCTTTAGATTCACCCATATCCAACAAGTGATTTGCAAGCAAACCATTGCAATGGACAAATGGTAATGAATCTATCTCATTCATTCTTGTAAACTTAGTATTTGCGGGAACAAATACCAACATAACACATGGTCATGTAGACAAGAACACGATCTCAATCGCTATTAATATCACTACTAAAGTAGCCGACTATTTCGAAAGATAGAGAAAGTAGAATAGAAGAATTTCCATAAAAGTCATAACTCCTACTAACCTTTTGTCGATGAAGAATAATTGATGTCTTCTTTGTCTTCACAGTCTTCGTCTTCAAGGTCTCTACTACTTAGTCTATATCCCAATTCCGAAATCTAAACTCTAGTAGGCTAAATCAAGAATTGTGTTTTGACACCTAAAACTGACAACCAGCTTGACATACCAACGCTAGTGGGTTTGACCGGACAATGCCCTAACAATCTCCCCCTTTGTCAATTTTAGTGACAAAACCAATTTACATATGGATTCAAAAGATATACAATTAAGTACTAACCAGATGTATCTTGATTTCTTGAATTCTTCAACTTCTCCCTTGAGTTTTGATGTGTTCGTTTAACTCTTATTGATGAATCCGTAGACAGCATCTACAACATATCCAGCTCAAACAACCACAAACGTACGCTCAAGCTTACATGGGTTAATATGCTAATCCCACATGTTGTTTGTGCTAAGAGTAAGAATCTGAGCAAACTTTAAAGTCTGTGTATCAAAACTTTTAAAGTGATTCTACTCATTCCTGATATGAAGCTTCTTCTCAGCTTTAATTACTCCCCCTTACTTGATACTTTGGAAAAGCACAACAAGTAAGCACATGACGTTCTCCCCCTATGGTTATGCACCACAAGAACAAGAACCATATGTATTCTCCCCCTATTTGTCACAAAAATATGACAAAGTAGTTCGAGACTAGGGTTTCATAAACCTATGAGGATAGGTTAAGCTAAGTACTCACATACCAAGTTTAAGATGATATAACTAGGAAATCCGACGAAGATTCCTGAGTTCTCATCTTTTGGAGAAATAAATATACACTTTTCTCCTAATATTCCACAACCACGCTCCCCAAAAAGATTTGTTATTAAGCGCAAGTTCAAGTAAGAACTCTCCCCCATGTGGTGTTATTCCATAAAGAACAACTTACAAAGTCTAACATGGACAGAAACAATTTAATGTTATCCAGTTTTGCTTTGTTGATACTCTCTTTTCCTTAGCCAATTTTTTGGAAAAAAGTATATGATTCCGAGTCTGTGAAAACCCTAAAAATCATATAATCAAAAGTTTCTTGATCGTGAGAAAAAGCATAACTTTTGTAAATAGACATAACTTTGCATCACTACCGAGGCAATGGAAAAAGCTATGTGTTGCAATAAGATTGAGGTAGACAAATCAAGTATTGCAAACATCATTAATAATCATCTAAAAGAACTTTTATTAATGAAATAAAGTAGTACATGCTTGAAAAACTCTAAAAAGCATGAAAAAGCTAACTACTTCTAGATATAGTTTATATTCCTTAGGCAAAAGTAAGAACAAGTTCTCACAAGGAATCAACTAATCTGATCTACTAAGAAAGAGAAATCTAAACAAAAAGTTGTTGTCTTGCAACTTTATTTAGGATTGCTACTGGAAGGCTAGCTTTATTTAGTTGAGAAAAAGCATAACTTTTGTTAATGAAACAAAAAGTTCTCACAAGTGTTGTGAAGTCTTGGCATTACAGACTTCACAACACTTGTTGTCAGCAAGTTTCTTGATATGTCTTTTCATGAGAGCAAGCTCATTCTGTACTGCTTCCAACTGGGACATGAGCAAAACATTCTTTCTTGTAGTAGCCATTGTGTTGGTTTTCATGGCTTCATAATCTATGAAGAATCGAAAGACAATGTCTGATGATATCTGTACATTCTGATCTAGTTTTTCATACTCATAAGCATCAAAGGAGTAGACCCCAAGCTGATGATCATGAAAAGCTATAATTATTCCTCAAGTATTGTGGTATTTATATAGGAATACCAAGAGGGGATTACTCAAATATCTCACACAATTTTACACACCCAGAGTCCCTTAGGGTTTGTGTTTGTGTTTTAGATAACAATAATGAAATCTATTTCGTGATTTGAGTGACTCTTTTTCGCAGATAAACACAGGTTTCCGCGTAATTGAGTTTTTTGTACAGAAAAACACTTCTGACGGTTCGTGAACCGTATGAATCAGGTTTTTGAACACATCATCCTGGACAAGTGTTTTTATACATTTTCTCAACATGGTTTTTTGACTTAACCATCTTCGATCACTCAGGTGCCTATTCTGAGTGGTACTGATCATCATCAGGGTTTCCGTTTCTTCCTTGATCTCACATTTCCTTATCCTTCAGTACTAAGACAAGGAAATTATTTTCAACACTCAAGTTTAAGCGTTGGGGTGAGTATTGATATACTCACCTGATTTAAACCTTCGTTTAGATCTCCTCGATCTTCTTCTTCCTCCAAAGTTATCATAGAAATTATTGTCAATGAGATATGGCTCCGTATCAGATGAACTTCTAGATAATTTCCTAGCTCTATGAACCTGTTTTTAAGGTCTTCATTGAGCATAGTATATCCTGATAACATCTTATTCAGATTATTCAGGATAATCATATCATTGGAGGTTCGAGTGTACGAGTAGAAAATCTGCATAGGTACTCAAGGTACTAAAGCCATC